>CAUOFW020004713.1:11118-16118 GCA_963454935.2 Ilex paraguariensis
TTTAAAATACATATTTTTATAGAGCTCGGATGGGACAATGGACCTCACCATTGGATTTGCATCGCAAAATCGAGCTGCTCTATCAATTTTTGTCAAATTCTGAGATAGTCAGATTTTACACGTATTTCGAGACGATTTGAGTGACGAATGAACTTTTAAATGTCCCCAAAAATAAAATTTATAAAATTTCCTTAAAATTAAGTTAACATTCCAATAAAATTTATTTGGCCTTAATCCAAGATATAATGAATTGTTTCGGGACAAAAAATGAACCCAGAAGTTAGAAATATACGGTGCGATGTGGACCACTCATTTACGCCTATAAATATCCTCTTAAATCAGATTTTTGGGAGAAAAATATCTCCCATTCAGCTGTGAGCAGCCGACCAAGAGCAAAGACGAGAAAAAAAATCAGTTATTCCAACTTTCTTCCGCCGATCCTCAGAGTTCTGTCGGTCAGAATTCGTTGGGCCAAGAATTAAAGTCGATCTATGCGACGAGGGTTACACCTGGGCACTAAAAACAAAGATTTTCACCGAAGATCCAAAGTTGGAGATTTGGGGAATCAAGATTTTTGGAGCTTTTCGGGTGTTCTTGAGCTTTCTTCCAATTGGGTTACGCTCCAAGAGGTTGGGATTCTCCTACCNTTTTGGGGTGTTCTTGAGCTTTCTTCCAATTGTGTTACGCTCCAAGAGGTAGGGATTCTCCTACCTTGGTTCATTCCTATTTAAAATGTTATATGTAATGTGTAGGGTTTCTTCTATTTGAGTCGATTCTTAATCTAGAATACCCATATGAAATGGTTAGTGGTATAAAATATTTTATGACTTACCTATAGTCATGGAAATGGTGAATTAAGTATGGACAAAGTTCTAGTTAAATTTGATATGTGGGAGTTTCGTAAATAATTCCCTGATACTTGATAATATTTGATGTGTGTGGGGGAAATATTGTGTGCTTACATGATTGTTGCCCCGAAGGTGTTTGCTAAAATGCCTAAGTGTGAATTAAGATTTTTATGACATGACAATGTATAACATGCTTAGAGAATGTCTTGGGAACAAATCTTAATATGTGTTGTTTATCTATTGACATTGTAATGGTTCATGGAATTTATATGCTTATGACATGAATTGTCATGGGATTGTGGATATATGTAGTTAATCTAGCTCATTTGACAACATTGCACATTGGGCATGACATAACATCACATTTATAGGCTACATGCATGAGTGTGGGTGTATGGTTGCATGGGGTGATCAACACAATCATTGGTGCTTGATGGTGGGATCGAGAAAGTGGGATGGAACGTCCTACAGAATCGCACGGTTACATGCATAAGAAAACTTGTGTCGGGTATAGCAAGTAGGGCTAGATACTCCCTCGAGTGAAATACCCGGCCACTTGGTTCATGCACTTACCGGCGGTGAAATTCTAGAAAAGTGTAACGGTGTATGAAGCTGNAGTGGGATGGAACGTCCTACAGAATCGCACGGTTACATGCATAAGAAAACTTGTGTCGGGTATAACAAGTAGGGCTAGATACTCCCTCGAGTGAAAAACCCGGCCACTTGGTTCATGCACTTACCGGCGGTGAAATTCTAGAAAAGTGTAACGGCATACGAAGCTAGNGAAAGTGGGATGGAACGTCCTACAGAATCGCACGGTTACATGCATAAGAAAACTTGTGTCGGGTATAGCAAGTAGGGCTAGATACTCCCTCGAGTGAAATACCCGGCCACTTGGTTCATGCACTTACCGGCGGTGAAATTCTAGAAAAGTGTAACGGTGTATGAAGCTGGAGGTGGGATTCCTGAATCCGATACCCAATAAAGGCACATGATTTTAATATATAAATTATTCATTTGATGGGAAATAGTCAAGAATGAATTGGTTTTATGACATATGGTTGATTTCAAAATGATATTTCGATGTGTTTCATCAAAGACGTTTGTTTTACACATATGCGTTGCATTGTGTTGTGGGAGTCGGTGTGGGCTCGGGATAGCATGCATGAGTGAGTTTCGTCTCATTACTTGGCATGGCATCATGAGATTCTATCTTGAATAATATATTCTTATTTGGAATGGAAGAAGTTGTTTGTGGCATGTGCGCATTGCATACGCATTTTAGGTGGAGTGTAGCCTCTATAGGAGTTTTTCTACTGAGCGTTTGCTCACCCTATATGGGAAACATTTCAGGTGGGAGAGATACACCGGTGGATGGCTCCAATTTGGACCCTCATGTTTGAAGAAAGCCGAATGTGGCTTTATTTTGTGTTAATGTAAAATATTTGTGGAAATAATGTTTTAAGCATGTAATCTTTTTATTGTAATAGAATTTATATGGACTATTGTTAAACTAACCTTGCATGTTTTGATGTAAATATGGATGATTAGACCCGGTGTGACCAATGTTTATTTATAAAAGGACCCGGTGTGGTCAATGTTTTATATTGGGCCTCGGATGGGTCATGTGAAAATACTTTGCATAGGTTGGGGTTTGGGTAGAGCTCCCCGTACAAAGGAGACTCTGCCCAAATTTTTAATAAACGATGGACCCCGATAAATGGAGCATAACGTTGAGATATCGAGTTACTCGATATCCACGGGCATTCCGCGGGTTGATGGGGTAGTCAACGGACCCCCGGATTTTGGGGTGTCACACTCGAAGTATAAATCTCCCGGAGCTTTCTCTCTCTGTTACTTTATTCATTAATAAAGACTCCCGGCCACCGCTTCTGTTTGCCAAGAGTGGAGTAGGTCATCTAAATCGAATCACTATATATCTGTGTGTGAACTCATGTTTACTATTTTTCCATTGGTTATCGTATTTATTATCCATTAATTATATCTCTTTATACAATCGACTGTTGATCTTGCACGAGACCAATTTGTGCATCATCAGTAGGTATTTATGAATTATAGCAAAATTATTTATTAAAATATTTGGAGGTATTTTTCAATTATTGTAAAATTATTTATTAAAAATTTTGATTTGGATCATGTAATTTAAAATAAAATAATAATAATTAAGAACGAAACAGTAACACATATAAATCAATAAATAAAATTGGTTTGTTTGAAAAACTGGAACTGCGATTGAACTTTAGATAGATCTGACCCGTTCGCGCCCACACTTGGTGCTTATGGAAATCTAAATGTTTGTATTCTAGGATACAATAATTTTTACACACTTAAAAGTAACACTTCAATCTAAATGCCCAAAGAACCAGAATTGTGTATTTCTCAAACATACAGACTGCAAATGCTGAAAAGTTTTGAATGTAATGACTGCCTCAATGACTAAAAACATAAGTATGAAGTTAATGCAGAATGTTAATGTTTTTTTTTTGGTAAGTAATGCAAAATGTTAATGTTAGTGGTCATTTATAGACATAATGGTGACTAATTTGGATAGCCACAACGCGAGCAGACGCAACCCAAATGATACAATGCAGTCTAGACTACATTATTAATATCTACTTACTGAACAGACACAAATTAAAAAAATTTGGATTGGAGGGAAACTAAAAATTCGAACTAGTGCGAATTTTGAATTCCTAACAGACATAAATTAAAATTGGGGTAAGAAATTCGGACCCAATTTGTTAAATGAATTTTCTTTAAAAAGAAAAGGTTGGGTCACACCCACACCCCACTAGGTCGTGGCGGGCGGCGTGCACGTGTGTGGTCGATCTGGAACTCATGTAGATGTTCGCTCTGCTCACAAAAGTGAGATACCCATTGGACAAGATTCACAAAGTGCCGAGAACAAAATTATATCTTATGTTGATAGTTGAATAACTTCGAAATGGAAATGTGTATTTTCATATGTAATATTATGACCTATGTTAGGCGCGTATGCATTTAGTGTGCACCAATTAAGGAAGTTTGAGGAAGATGGATTTCCAGGAAGATCATAGGAGGTTTAAACAATATTCTTATCAGGTTTCTATGAACATCTCATAAACAAACTGGCCTAGGAGTGTGTATATATATATATATGTGTGTGTGTGTGTGTGTGTGTGTGTGTGTGTGTGTGTGTGAAAAATATATTTTGTAACTCGAATATAATATGTTTGGCTATGAAATAACCCCACCTATCTTTGTTGCATAATGAGAATGCAAAATGTCATAATTTTCTCTTTTGATATCTACCCTTTTATACTTATTTGGAGCCTAAATTCTTATATTTTGATTTAGGATGCAAATGGAGACGTTAAATGTAAAACGAAGCTAATTGGACGATTGTGGACAGTTTCGACATTGCTTTATAATATGGGCATAACTCTCTCATCCGAGCTCCAATTGAGATGATTCAAGATGCTATGGAATTCCAAAGAAAAGATCTACAACTTTTATGTTTTGAGTTTTGAGAGATATTGACTGAATCAAGGGAAGTATTGAAGGCAAAAGAATAGATATGGAGTATTATTGTGCAATTTCCAGCTTTTAGGCAGTTTGATCTATGGTGCTTCAATTGAGGTTTGGATGACATTAGAGTTTCAGACAGAGAAAGTATTCTTCATGCAGTGTTTAGAGGACTTCTTAAGATTTTCAGAAAATTATGGTTTGCTAAAATCCGAGTTCGTTTGGGCCTCCAAACATTGTTTTAAAGTCAAGCCTGGAAAGCTGATCAAAATCCTGATTGGAGTTGGATTTCTTTTCGAACCATTAAACTTTGGTGGGTTATAACTTGAGTTTACAAAATCCAAATCAGGTGATTTAGAAGCCTAAATTTATCTATACATTCAGGGCTACAACTTTCATGCAGAGCCCAAATCAAAATTCAGTCGTTATCTAATAGAAATATAGATCACAAGTTCCAAAACAATTTCTATCAATCTGTTTTGATAAGGAATACCTATAATGTAGGGATTTTAGTTGTATACGTTTTGGGAGTGTGATATGTTTTCTATATTTATTTAAGGAGAGAGAAAGAAAGAAAAATTAGCATAATATAGAGGCTGCTATACCCCTTATTCTCTAACTCTTTCT
>CAUOFW020004713.1:21118-43511 GCA_963454935.2 Ilex paraguariensis
TCTAGGGTCTACTTTTCACCCTATAAATACATAATGACACATTCATTAGCCCCATTTCAACATTTTAACCCTAGAAAGTCCTAGAGAGGAAGAAAGGAGGAGAAAAATAAGAGATTAAGAGTGGATCAAAGTTGGGGAAAGATCAAATCTCAAGTTTTTCACACAAANGATAAAAAGGGATTTGTGCCTTGGATTGAATCAAAACCCTAGATTTCTTCAAGAATACCAAGGTAGGGGTTTCTCCTATTCTCTTACATTGAGGCTAGGGTTTACTTATCTGTATTCTTTTGACTCTAAATCTTATTTAATTGTTAGTAAATCATTGATTCTTGACATTCTTGCAAACACTATCATGTTTTAAACAAATCTATGGTGGGATAACCATTAAACCTCTNCTCTAAATCTTATTTAATTGTTAGTAAATCATTGATTCTTGACATTCTTGCAAACACTATCATGTTTTAAACAAATCTATGGTGGGATAACCATTAAACCTCTTCTTCTTGACTCAAAACCCTAGTTTTCCAGAGAAATGAATTTTTCTCTTGATTTCAAAAATTTAGTGCTTTATATTGAACCACAAAATGGTATCTATGATAATCTCTTGCATATTTTCTTAAATTGTTCTGTTGGGATAGTACTTGTGAAATTTGGGAATATTTGAATGTATTTGTGGTNATAATCTCTTGCATATTTTCTTAAATTGTTCTGTTGGGATAGTACTTGTGAAATTTGGGAATTTTTGAATGTATTTGTGATTGGAGAAATTGATTGGATATTGTATCTCTTGTGGATGTTTGGATGACCATGGGTGGCTGTTGACCGAATATCGTAGAGTGGGTTAGATGCATTTCTTACTCCGTGTGGGTTTGAATTTTTTCTACCACTCGTGGTGGGGTTGGTGCCTTGTGAGGACCAAACTACTATTTGCTCACGGGTACTGAGGAGAAGGGGTAGTATACTATTCTTGGGTTGGATTCGTCATTGCCATGAGTTGGTATACACCCTTCCTAAAGGTTGGATATCCTTGCGAGGATTTTGGTGCGNCTCGTGGTGGGGTTGGTGCCTTGTGAGGACCAAACTACTATTTGCTCACGGGTACTGAGGAGAAGGGGTAGTATACTATTCCTGGGTTGGATTCGTCATTGCCATGAGTTGGTATACACCCTTCCTAAAGGTTGGATATCCTTGCGAGGATTTTGGTGTGTGTGTGTGGGCCAGGATATTCTCGATGTGTTTATTCATGCGAATCATGCATCATACCTGAGATACAAATACAAGTTGTGGGTTATGGTTTATTGTGCCAGAAATATTTTCCTACAAGAGCTTGTTGAGGTATGAGACTCTGCAAGAACTTGTGAAAAATGGTTTACGGTTGAAAATGGTTTATTGTACTAGAAACGATTTTCTACAAGAGCTTGTGGAAGTATGAGATTCTACAAGAATTTGANCATACCTGAGATACAAATACAAGTTGTGGGTTATGGTTTATTGTACCAGAAATATTTTCCTACAAGAGCTTGTTGAGGTATGAGACTCTACAAGAACTTGTGAAAAATAGTTTACGGTTGGAAATGGTTTATTGTACTAGAAACGATTTTCTACAAGAGCTTGTAGAAGTATGAGATTCTACAAGAATTTGTGGGAAATGGTTTATAGTTGGAAATGATTTGTTAATTGTAATTTGGCATTATGACTTCACTTAATTTATTGCTATTGTGTAAACTTGAGCTCTATTGAAATGTTCCTGTTTTCTTTCAAAAAATTAATATATGATATTTGCGAAATGAGACCGACTTGTTTTACATGTTTTCTAATCCTTGTTCAAGTTTGGGAGAATAATGCTACAGAGCTTAGTGCTCACCCCCTATAAATAATATTTATTCTCAGATTTCGGTATGGAGGAAAAACTCAGAGGTGATGAGTAGGTAGCTTGGGAAGCGCCATTGAATGGAAGCGTGGATCCCAAGGGGGATGTCTAGAATTGATCTCTCCAATTCCTAAACTAGGAGATGCATTTTGATACAATGGATAGATGTTATTTTGTTGATTCCGCTGCAAGTTTTAAGTTTGATTTTGAGTTGTAATTACCATAGTTTGACATACTCTTTTTGGATGTAGATACCATGGTTTGGCAGATTCTNTTTGTTGATTCCGCTGCAAGTTTTAAGTTTGATTTTGAGTTGTAATTACCATAGTTTGACATACTCTTTTTGGATGTAGATGCCATGGTTTGGCAGATTCTTTTGGGTGATGTTGTAGATGTTATGTATGATGAATGAAATTTACCTTTTTATGGATTTTGTTTGTTGCTGTCATGATGTGAATGACTTAATTAGTAATGTCATCCAAGGTAGATTTTGGGGCGTTAACAGGAGTATCCTCTGTAGGGGATACTCTATTGAGCGTAGCTCAACCTATATGGGAAAACATTTTAGATGCGGGATACATTTCGGTGGATGGATCCCATTCGGGGCCCTAGTGACGAAGAAGGGCCGACTTGTGACCGTTAAATCCGTATTTTGTAAAACATTATGAAAATCATGTCTTGGGCATGTAATCGTATGATGATGATTGTAATTTAACATGTAAAATTTATGTTTGATGTATAAATGTAGTATTATATGAGTTGGGTGGGTTTTGGAAATGAATTGGAAATGGAAAACTGGTGAAATAGGCATTTTTGGGCAAAACCTACCGGTAGGTCCATAAAAACCTTCCAGTATATCTTGTACGGATAGGTGTTGTCCTAGACAAAACCTACTGGTGGGACATAAAACCTATTGGTATAACTTTTTTAGTAAGTAAAACCTACCAGTAGATGGTTAAAACCTATCAGTAGAACTTTTCCAATGACCAAAACTTAATAGTAGGTCCATAAACACCTACAGGTAGCTTTTCCAAAAATCTGAAATTTTAAGAATGCTTGGCCAGGCTTTTGGGCTATGTGTTCTTTGGTTCCAAGGACATAAATGGAAAAAAATGGGGTATGAAAAGTGGTACATTAGACCACGATTAAATCAAATGATAAAACATATACGAGTATTTTCGCTGGTTGACGGGTGGTGAACGGTTAACAAATCACCCCCTTTTTTTTAGGGCGTCACAGCTCAATAGCTTTTCTTTTACACATGAGATCTTGAATTTGATCTTTACTTAATCCATTCATATCTAGAATAGCTTTAGAGTAATTAGTTTGTGATGTACAGTGTGATGAACAACCTTTATCTTGTTCTGATCTTCGTTGGATGACGAATTGCTTATATCATTTTTAAGATTACATAATTCGTCCACAGAAAATGAATAATTCAATTATGATCTATATTACTATTAGCTTTACAAACAAATGCATACATTAAAATTTTATGTAAAACTTGATGAATTATATATTCTGACATACTGTCAATATTCTACTCATAAATAGAAGAGGCATCGTACTCAGTTTGTTCAATAAATTTTTTTTCGTCATATAAAATATCTTGAGGTGTTGTTCACTGATAATAGACCCTCATAGGAGGTTCCTGAGAATATGTGTTAGTTTTTTTTTTAAGTTTAAAATACCAAATTTTATTTACTTTAGATTGTATATGATTTAGAGAATCATCAAACTATTGAATTTCAGTTTCAGATTGCTCTATACTCTTAGTTTGAGAAATTACATTTAATGAAAAAAAATTTAGTTGTAAAACCCGAGTAAATTTGAATTTTTATGAAAAAAATGGTAATTAGTTGCTACGGTACGGGATGAAAACCTAAATTTTTCTATAACTTGGATGAAAAAATGGACCTCACTAATGAATTCATATCACGAAATCTAGTTACCCAATCAATTTTTGTTGAACTTCGAGACAGTTGAATTTTTTGCGTTTTACGAGGCAATCAAGTGTCGCGTAATCTAAATAAACAAGACTAAGAATTAAATTTTGAAAATAAAAAAATAATTTAAAGTTAGTTCAAATAAAAATATTTTAAAGTTGAACCAAGATGAAATTTAATTGATTTGGGACCAAATCGAACCCGAGAAAGGAGGACGTGTGGCGCAACGAGGGCCAAGCATTCCAAGGAGTATAAATAGGGGAGAAAATCTGATTTTCTCTCCACTTGTTCAGCTGGGTTTTCAAAAAATAGAGAGGAGGGAGAGAAAAAGGAGAAAAAAATCTACATCTACGACTCTCCGTTCGTCGAATCGACTTGGGCCAAAAACTAAAGTTCATATGTGACAAGGGCTACGCCTATGTACCAAAAAGCATGGATTTTGATGAAATTCAATAAACAGAATTTTGAAAAATCAAGCATTAGAGCTTGGTTTGGGTCTTGGGAGGCTTTCTACCACTTGTTTTACACTCCAAGAGGTAGGGCTCCTTTTCTAATTACGTTTATTTCCAACATAGGGTTAAGACATGAAATGGGTAGGGTGTTAGAGATGTAGTCTAATGTATAGCACATACCTATAGTAGTTAAAATGTGGAAAAATGAGTATTGAGAATGGTTAAAATCAATTCTAAGATGAATTGGGTATTTAGAAATTACTTGGTTGTGATTTCTTGAGAAATGTGATTATTTGGGCATATTATGTGTTACATGATTGTGTGCCTTGAAGGTGTTTGATGAAATGTCTATGTGGATTAAGTGTGTTATTTACATTGACTATGGTATAACATGTTTGAAATTTGATGTTGGAAATTATTGGTATATGCATTAAGATATATTGACATTGAGAACATGCCATGTTGGTTTGGATGAAATATTGTTCATAATATGCACATGACATATTGAACTTGATATTGGAATTGTATTGTATATTTACATTTACATATGCATGGGTAGCATCACATTCGTGGGCATTTAACATGCGTGTGGCTGTGTGTGCATGTTTTTTGATCAAACACCATTCTTGGTGGTTGATGGGTGAATTTGGGAAGGTTGGACCTAGGTCCGATTGAGTTGCATTGTTGCATGAAAAACTAGTGTTGGGTATGGTAAGAAGGACTAGATTCTCCCTCGGGCGCAAGACCCCGTTATTGGTTTATACATTTCCGACGATGCAAGTCCAAAAAAGTTCGAAAGTAGCGGTGAGATACCAAAATCTGTGTACTCAACAAAGATACATGGTTTATTTTAAAAAGGTCATTGGATGTGTAACATCAATGGCGGGGACATGTAATGATCTAATTCATACGCATGGTATTACATGTGTTCAGGGAGCTGGTGAAGGCTCGGGTTGAGTTGCATGTGTGAGTGTCATCTCATAACATGGCATGTCATAGAAGATCTACTATGAATTGCATATTCTTGAATTGATTATTTGTTGCTTGATGAATTGCATGTGAACATTTCATATGCATCTAATTTGGGGAACAGCCTATTTCAGAGATACCCTATTGAGCATGACTCACCCTTTATGGGGATAACATTTAAGGTGCGGGGCATGCGCTAGTGGATCGCCCTCACTCAGGCCCTTATTGATGAAGAAAAGCTGAGATGTGGATTTAAATTGTGTTTTGCAAAACTAATATGTAATTTAGTTTTTGAACATGTAATTGTATGTAAGAAATTCTAATCAAACTCGTATGAACTGCGTTTAATGTAAAATTTCACGTTATATGAGTTTGGTTTGCTGATGTAAGAGGTTGGAATGAATTGGAATTGAAAAATGATGGCATCGAGGAAAAACTGGGAAGATCTACCAGTAGAACATTTCCAGTAAGCTCTTCAACTGGCAAAACATCGAGTTTTGCTTGTAGAACATTTCTAGTGAGTTTTCCAACTGGTAGAACTTTAAGAACCTACTGGTAGAAAGATTCCAGAAGGTTTTTCTACCAATAGTACATGGACATCTTCTACTGGTAGGTCCCCTTCAGTTTTCAAATTTTAAAATGATTTCGCCAAGCCTTTGTGTCTTGAGTCTTTTTGTTTAGAGGATGTAAATGCAATATTATTGAGAATAAGTTAACATATATTGGACCTTGGAAGGGTCATGTGGTTGAAATGTACACAGGTTATGCATTTGGGAGTGTCCAGTACAAGGAGACTCTGTCCAAACACTATATTGCTTATGATCCTGGTAAAGGGGATTCTATTGACGTGCTACCGGGGTGTGCAACATTCTCAGGTATTTCCGTGGGTTGATGGGTGATCAAAGGATTGACAAAGGACCCCCAGTTTTAGGGGCGTCACATTAGTTTCTTGTTGAGTTCATTTATGAACTCATTTTCAACTTTATTATGAAGGCTAAATTTAGAGGTGTCAATCGGAGGTTTAATATTAACCTTTTCAATTTCAATGGGTTATTCCTTTAAGGATTTAGAAGACGAGGCATCTATTTTTTGTTTATCTTTAATTAGATTCTCAATTTTTGTATAATTACTTTGTTTTATGGAAATATTTTTCCCTATGTCATTATTATCTTTTAATGCATAACAAGCATTCATTACAACTTCTCCAAAACTTTTTAATTCTAGCTTTACAGCTTTAGTGGTTGGAGAGTATAAACTAGTGATGTGTTTAACATCCAAAGTTTCCCATTGGAATTCTTCAATTACATTAAATTGATCTTTTGTAGGTGGAGCATAGAAGGTTAAAACAGATTGTTAAAACCCGATGGACTGAGTTTACTAATAAGGTGTAATGCCACAAAAACCACCTTGGACGGCATTACAATCTACAAACCACTCACACCATGAGAGCAACTAAGTAATTTCATCATTAAAGAAATTTCATTCATCAAATATAACATTTACAATATCATCCCAAAATAATAGGCCAACCATGGCCATTACATCCCAAAAGAATCACATTTATACTTGCAGCGGAATCACAAAAGATTAGTCTTTACATAATCTCAAAAGAAATTTCCTAGTTTAGCACCTAGGAGAGTATAACTCTAGACATCCACCTCGGGATCCATGAGCCCGTCTTGTGGAGCTTCCCATTGTGTCAGCTTCTCAACCTCGAGCTCTTCCTCTAGGCCACAATCTAAAAAATTTAGTTTGTAGGGGGTGAGCACTAAGCTCTGTAGCAACATTCCTCCCAAACTCGAACAAGGTCTAGAAAAGCATATAAAAACGGTCGGTCACCTTTCACAAATAGCATATATGAATTTTGAAATAATACAGGGACATTTAAACATATCTTAAGTTTAAGCAACAACAGTAATTTAATGCATAAGTAAAACCAATATACAACTAATAATCCATTCCACCATAAACCATTTCTCTCAAATTCTTGCGGAATCCCATACTTTCCAAAATTCTTGTAGAAACTGCTTCTGGTACAATGAACAATAACCCACCACTATATTCGTATCTCTGGTATGAAGTAAGAGCTCACATGAATACCATCGAAAATATCATGACTCACGTACAACCCACACAAATCCTCACAAGGATATCCAACCTTTAGGAAGGACATATGCCAACACCATGACGGTGACGTATCCAACCAAAGAGTAGCATACTAACCCCTTTTTCCATGATATCCCGTGAGCGATAATGGTTTAGTTCTTGTAAGACACTAACCTCACTACGAGTGGTAGGAAAAGTTCAAACCCACACGGAGTAAGTAGGTGTCTACACACTCCAAGATACCCGGTCAATAGTANAAGTTTAAGCAACAACAGTAATTTAATGCATAAGTAAAACCAATATACAACTAATAATCCATTCCACCATAAACCATTTCTCTCAAATTCTTGCGGAATCCCATACTTTCCAAAATTCTTGTAGAAACTGCTTCTGGTACAATGAACAATAACCCACCACTATATTCGTATCTCTGGTATGAAGTAAGAGCTCACATGAATACCATCGAAAATATCATGACTCACGTACAACCCACACAAATCCTCACAAGGATATCCAACCTTTAGGAAGGACATATGCCAACACCATGACGGTGACATATCCAACCAAAGAGTAGTATACTAACCCCTTTTTCCACGATATCCCATGAGCGATAATGGTTTAGTTCTTGTAAGACACTAACCTCACTACGAGTGGTAGGAAAAGTTCAAACCCACATGGAGTAAGAAGGTGTCTACACACTCCAAGATACTCGGTCAATAGTAGCCCATGTTTATCCAACAACCACACAAGAGATATAATACCAACAATTTTGTCAAATAACAACAATTCCATAAATCTCCAATTTTACATGTAGCGTTTCAATAGAACAATTGAAGAAAATGCAAGAGATCATCTTCAATATAATTTTTTTACTCAACACCAAGCACAAAAGTTTCAAAGTTAAGAAGAACGGAAAAATCAAGAAGAAAGTCCATCTCTTTTGAAAACTAGGGTCTTATATCAAGAAAATGAGATTTCATGGGTATTTAACCCTAACTTTGTTTAAAATGCGCTAATAAATGCAAAAGACCAAGTAAAGATGATTTCATAGCACATATATAAGATTTAGAGTCAAAGAATACATATATATTAGCCCTAGTATCAATGGACAAGAATGGAAGAAAACCCCCTACCTTTCTCCTTGGCTTTGGTGTGAAGGACAAGAAAATTTGATCTTGAATCACCTTTAAAACTATTGTTTCCCCTTTCTCTCTTCCTCTCTAAGTCTTTCTATTAGGGTTCTAAGAGGTGTGGGGTGAGAGTGGTGTGAAATAAAGGGAGCAAATGGAGTGAAAATGAGCTTTTAAAACAGAAAATCCTGACTTTTTAACAATCTACTTGTAGTTCGTATCGAGCTACCAGTAGTTCGGATCCACTGGCCACTTACTACCTGTTGAGGTACTGGTAGTTTGGATCTACTAGACCTTTACTACCTGTTGACTACTGGTAGTTCGGATCTACTAGACATTTACTACTTGTTGACTACCGGTAGTTTGGATCCACTGGACAGCGTACTACCGATAGGTCCTGTCCAAATTTGCCTATTTCCTTTATTTTTCATTTCAAACTCATTCCACACCCTTCCAAAACCAACCCAAACTTATACAACATATATTTGCACATCAAACATAGTTGGTATAAGTTCTATTGCAAACGGTTTCATATATTTACAGGTCAAAACTAAGTTTAAACTAAATATTTACCTGACTTTACACTATTAACATTTTTATCTCTACTCTTACAATTTACTTTGTTCATTCATACCCCATTAATTAAATTAGTATTTCAAAAACATAATTATATTGCTGTATTTGATAATACGAATGTGGGAGTTTACAATCCATCTCCTTAAAGAAAGTTTCATCCTCAAAACTTACCTTAAGCAGCAAACAAATGAGGGTACTTCTCTTGCATCTCTAGCTCTAGTTCCCAAGTAGCTTCCTCCACCCCATGATGTTGCCATAAGACTTTCACCAGTTGGATGACTTTGTTGTGAAGCACCTTCTCCTTGGTGTCAAAAATGTTCATTGGTTGTGCTTCTTATGTTGTTTCATCTTGAACTTCAATAGCTTCCAAATCCACAACCTGGGTGGTATCCGATTGACATTTCCTCAACATTAACACATGGAACACGTCATGTACTCCTAACAACTGAGCTGGTAGCCAAAGTTGATACGCCACTTTGCCTATCACCTTGATCACTTCAAAGTGTCCGATGTATCTTTGCGCTAATTTCCCTTTCTTGCCGAATCTAAACACTCCCTTCTTGGGTGACATCTTGAGGAACACATAGTCCCCCTCTTGGAATTCCAAGGGTCTTCATCGTCGATCCACATAGCTTTTTTGTCTACTCTGTGCAGTGCGTAGCCTCTCCTGGATGAGTTGAATTTTCTCTGTAGTCTCCTGAACGATCTCTAGCCCAAAAAAACTACTCTCTCCAGCTTCTAGCCAACAAGTTGGTGACCTACATGGTCTCCCATACAATGCTTCATAAGGTCCCATGCCAATGCTAGATTGAAAGCTATTGTTATATGCAAACTCCACCAATGGCAAATGATCACTCCAACTCCCTTTGAAGTCCTTCTCAGATTGACCATCTGTTTGGGTATGAAAAGTCGTACTAAAGTGTAACTTTGTCCCCATAGCTCGTTGTAGACTTTTCCAAAATTGCGCCACAAATCGAGAATTGCGATCTGAAACAATCGAGAGCGGAACTCCATGTAATTGCACATTCTCACAGATATAGAGCTTGCTTAAGGTCTCTAAAGTGTCTGTGGTCTTCATTACCAACAAATGAGTGGATTTGGTGAGTCTGTCCATAATGATCCATACTGCATTATGCCCTCGCGACGTCTGTGGTAAACTCGGCATGAAGTCCATAGTGATGTGATTCCATTTTCACTCTGAAATAGGTAAGGACTGTAGTAATCCTCTGGGCTTTTGATGTTCAATCTTCACTTGTTGACACACTGCACATCGGGCTATGAACCTTGCCATGTCCTTCTTTATTCCCTTCCACCAAAATTGACGCTTCATGTCCTTATACATTTTTGTGCCACCAGGGTGGATGACAAACTTAGAGCGATGACACTTTCCTAGTATCTCCTCTTTTAGGGACAAATCATTGGGAACACATAGCTTCTCCCCATCTTAGTTCTCCATTTCTCAAAGATCAACCTTCCACTATTTCCCCATTTTTCAATTTAGCTCGAATCAACTTTAAGTCAAGATCTAAGTATTGTAACTCCACAACCCTACTTTGGAGTATAGGTTGGGCTACCAGGTTAAATAGGCATAGACGATTCTCCTGCCTATCCACCCATAGATCAAATTCCTCCAAGGCATCAATCATCTTCCACCTTTTAACTGCAAGAACATTGATTTCACCCCAAGACTTTCAGCTCAGTGCATCTGCTACTACATTAGCTTTCCCCAGATGGTAGTTGAGTGTGAAATCATAAATCTTCTAGATACTCAACCCACCTTCTTTGCCAAAGATTCAAGTCTTTCTATGTGAAGATATACTTGAGACTCTTATGATCAGAAAACACGTGAAACTTTTCCCCATATAAATAACACCTCCACAACTTAAGAGCAAAAACCATAGCGGCAAGCTCCAAATCGTGAGTGAGATAGTTATGCTCATGAATCTTGAGTTGCCTCAAGCTATAAGCAACTACCATTCCTTTTTGCATTAGCATACATCTCAGGCCTCGTAGCGAAGCATCGGTGTAAACATCGTATCCCTCCCCACTGCTCGGAATAATTAGGATAGGAGCTGTCGTCAATCTCTCCTTCAAGGTGCGAAAAGTTAATTCACATGCTTGAGTCCACACAAATTTTTCTCTTTTCTTCATAGGATAGGTCATCGGCATTGCAAACTTCGAGAACCCTTCCACAAACCTCTGGTAGTAGCCTGCTAATCCTAGGAAACTACGTATTTTAGTCACGTTCCTCGGTAGTTCCCACTTCAAAACTACTTCGATCTTGGCAGGGTCAACAGCTACCCCTTATTCCGACACCACATGGCCAAGGAATTTCATTTTCTTCATCCAAAACTCGCATTTACTCATCTTGGCATATAACTTATGCTCCCTCAACGTTTGTAGCACTACTAAGAGGTGATGTTTGTGTTCCTTTTTTGTCCATGAATAGATTAATAGGTCATCAATAAACACAATGACAAACTGATCTAGATACGACTGAAATACCCTGTGCATCAAATCCATGAAGGCTGCTGGTGCATTAGTCAGTCCGAACGGCATCACCGTATATTTGAAATGACCATACCGGGTACGAAAAGCTGTCTTAGGAATATCCTCCTCCTTGATCCGCAGTTGATGATACCCAGTGCGAAGATCAATGTTGGAGTAATACTTTGAACCCCTCAACTGGTCGAACAAATCATCAATCCTTGGCAATGGATAGTTGTTCTTCACTGTTACTCAATTCAATCGTCGATAATCCGTGCATAACCAAAGTGTTTTGTCTTACTTTTTGACGAAGAGGATCCGGGCTCCCCAAGGTGAAGTACTTAGACGGATAAACCCAATAGCCAACAAATGGTCCAATTGCTTCCTTAGCTCCTTCAACTCCAATGGTGCCATTCTATAGGGAGCAATAGATATGGGTTCAGTTCTCGAATAGAGATCAATCTTGAACTCAATTTCTCGTTGTGGGGGTAACCCGGGTAGTTCATCTGGAAAAACATCTAAAATTTGATACTATCAACACCACGTCTGCATGGGATTTATCTTAATCCTCTCCCATTAAGCTGGCCAAGAAGCTCAAGGTGCTCCCCGCCTTAGCTTTCAAAAATCTGTTTCCCGTAGTGGGAAATGGATGGGAAAAATTGTGATCATTCATGAAAGTAAAAACTACCCCTCCCGATAATTGGAATGAAATTCGCTTGTGAAAACAATCCATTACCGCAAGAAAAGTGGACAACAAATTCATCCCAAATATAATGTCGTACCCCTCCATATCTAACGCAACCAAATCGATGATCAATTCATGTTCCCCAATTTGAAGCACACAACCTTTACACATCCTGCTGGTATCCAGCTGTTCTCCCATAGGCATGTTAATACTCAAGGCATGTTCTAGCTTCTCGAATTTCAACCCCAATTTAAAAGCATATGAAGTGCATATAAATGAGTGAGTTGCACCGGGGTCAAATAAAATTTGAGCCCAAGAATTGTAGAGAAGGACAATATCTTCCACCACGTCATTGGAGACATCCTCCTCTGGTTGAGTCAAAGCAAACACTCTTCCTTGATGAGCGCCTCCGGAAGCTATAGCTCCTAATGGCCTCTAATGTAATGGCTTCGGTAGTGGTGACTTGTTTGCATTCGCCTGCCCGGTTGCTTGATTGGTGCTCGGTGGAAACGATGGGCATTGATTTTGAAGTGCCCAAAATTTCCACATGCAAAGCAGTGATGCGAGTCAGTGCTTATTCTAGTTTGTGCAACTCCATTTTCCCAGGCTGTTAGAAGTCCTTGTTCACCTGCTTGGTCTGGATGTTGGTATGGTGCTGCCCGCTGCACTCCACTGGCGCTAGTGCCCGTCCTGATTGAACATCATCTTGCAAAATTCTGTCGCCGTTGGGTGTCCTCATTATCTCTCTCCACAAGTGCAACTCGGTCAACTAGATCCCCATAATCCCTAATCTTGAGAGCCACAAGCTTCTCCCTGATAGCAGGCCTCAGGCCCTGCTCAAAGCATTTAGCCCTCTTAGCCTCTATGGATATGAACTATGTGGCATAGCGGGCTAGCTCGTCAAACCTCCTCTCATACTCGGTCACGGTCATACTCCCTTGTCGTAGAGCGAGAAAGTCTGCACTCATCCTATCCCTGACTGATTCAGGAAAGTACTTGTCTTGGAAGAGTTGGTCGAACTCCACCTAAGTGAGCACATCAACGTTTCTTCTCCTCTTCACCAAATCCCACTAATGGTCGACCTCCCCCTCTAGCAAGTATGTAGCCAAACCAACCTGCAGGTCCTCGACAACTCCTATGCCATCACATTTTTTCTTCACCCGATGAATCCACCTATCCGCATCCAAGGGATTACAGCTTCCTTGGAAAATAGGTGGGTGTTGCCGCAAGAATTCTCGAAGAACCACCATCCTTCGATTTTTATCCTCGTTGCTCGGTACACGAGCTAGTGGATGAACCCCACTATTGTGGTTGTTGTTACCATTCTAGGGTTGTACTAGAGTGGTTAGTTCCCTTAGGCATTGATAAATGTCGTTCATAGCATCCGGAGGTGGTGGATCTGCTTGACCACCACGACCTCGTCCACGTCCACGCCTACCGTCCATCCTGCACATCAATTCACAATTTAGTTTCAGTGATGTACAAGACATCCTAATTATTACTTT
This sequence comes from Ilex paraguariensis, assembly GCA_963454935.2. Classification (NCBI taxonomy): domain Eukaryota; kingdom Viridiplantae; phylum Streptophyta; class Magnoliopsida; order Aquifoliales; family Aquifoliaceae; genus Ilex; species Ilex paraguariensis. Next base: position 34,845 of record CAUOFW020004713.1, read on the forward strand.
AATCTAAAGTATAAGACATNCTGCTTGACCACCACGACCTCGTCCACGTCCACGCCTACCGTCCATCCTGCACATCAATTCACAATTTAGTTTCATTGATGTACAAAACGTCCTAATTATTACTTTAATCTAAAGTATAAGACGTGTAGATTTTATATCAACAATTTCACTCAACTTAGTCCTAACCCTCTAGTGGTAATCCATAACCTACAGCTCCCATGTAAGACCTAAAACCTAACCTCTGATACCAAAACTTTGTAACTCCCCAAAAACTACATTGGATGGCATTACAATCTATAAACCACTCACATCAAGAGAGCAACTAAGTAATTTCATCATTAAAGAAATTTCATTCATCAAATATAACATTTACAATATTATCCCAAAAGAATAGGCCAACCATGGCCATTACATCCCAAAAGAATGTGATCGACTATGACAATTACATCCTAAAAGAATCACAAAATATTAGTCTTTACATAATCTCAAAAGAAATTTCCTAGTCTAGCACCTAGGAGAGTATAACTCTAGACATCCACCTCGAGATCCATGAGCCCGTCTAATAGACCTTCCCAATGTGTCGGCTCCTCAACCCCGAGCTCTTCCTCTAGGCCACAATCTAAAAAATTTAGTTTGTTGGGGGTGAGCACAATGCTCTGCAACAACATTCCTCCCAAACTCGAACAAGGTGTAGAAAAGCATATAAAAATGTTCGGTCACCTTTCACAAATAGCATATATGAATTTTGAAATAAAACAGGGACATTTCAACATATCTCAAGTTTAAGCAACAGTAGTAATTGAATGCATAAGTGAAACCAATATACGACTAATAATCTATACCACCATAAACCGTTTCTCCCAAGTTCTTACGGAATCCCAGACTTCCCAAAATTCTTGTAGAAACTATTTTTGGTACAATGAACAATAATCTACCACTGTATTCGTATCTCTGGTATGAAGTAAGACCTCACATGAATACCATAAAAAATATCATGGCCCACGTATAACCCACATAAATCCTCACAAGGATATCCAACCTTTAGGAAGGGCGTATGCCAACACCATGACAGTGACGTATCCAACCAAAGAGTAGTATACTAACCCCTTTTTCCACGATACCCCGGGAGCGATAATGGTTTAGTCCTCGTAAGGCACTAACCCTACTACGAGTGGTAGGAAAAGTTCAAACCCACACGGAGTAAGAAGACGTCTACACACTCCACGATACCTGGTCAATAGTAGCCCATGTTTATCAAAAAAACACACAAGAGATACAATACCAACAATTTCCTCAAATAACAACAATTCCATAAATCTCCAATTTCACATGTAGTGTTTCAATAGAACAATTGAAGAAAATGTAAGAGATCATCATTAATATCATTTGTTACTCAACACCAAGCACTAAAGTTTCAAAGTCAAGAACAAAGGAAAAATCATGAAGAAAGTCCATCTCTTTTGAAAACTAGGGTTTTATATCAAAAAATTGAGATTTCATGGGTATTCAACCCGAACTTTGTTTAAAACATGCTATTAATTACAAAAGACCAAGGAAAGATGATTTCATAACACATATATAAGATTTAGAGTCAAAGAATACATATATATTAGCCCTAGTATCAATGGACAAGAATGGAAAAAAACCCCCTACCTTTCTCCTTGGCTTTGGTGTGAAGGACAAGAAGATTTGATCTTGAACCACCTTTAAAACTCTTGTTTTCCCTTTCTCACTTCCTCTCTAAGTCTTTCTATTAGGGTTCTAAGAGGTGTGGGGTGAGGGTGGTGTGAAAGAATGGGAGCAAATGGAGTGAAAATGGGCTTTTAAAACAGAAAATCCTGACTTTTTAACGATCTACCGGTAGTTCGTATCGAGCTACTAGTAGTTTGGATCCACTGGCCACTTACTACCTGTTGAGCTACCGGTAGTTCGGATCTACTAGACCTTTACTATCTGTTGACTACTGGTAGTTCGGATCTACTAGACATTTACTACCTGTTGACTACCGGTAGGTCCTGTCCAAACCCTTCCAAAACCAACCCAAACTTATACATCATACATTTGTACGTCAAACATAGTTGGTATAAGTTCTATAGCAAACGGTTTCATATATTTACAAGTCAAAACTAAGTTTAAACTAAATATTTTCCCGACTCTACGCTATTAACATTTTTATCTCTACTCTTACAATCTACTTATTTCATGCATACTCCATTAATTAAATTAGTATTTGAAAAACATAATTACATNTTAACATTTTTATCTCTACTCTTACAATCTACTTAGTTCATGCATACTCCATTAATTAAATTAGTATTTCAAAAACATAATTACGTTGTTGTATTTGATAATACGAATGTGGGAGTTTACATAAGGGCCTTGATGACTAGCAAGTTAGCAACATCACGGGCTAGCCAATCAACTAAGTTCTTAATTGGTCAGAGTGGGTCTATTCAGTTAGCATTTTGCTTGCTAATTCTAATTGTGTTTACCAAAACTATAACGCCCCAAAATCCCCTTGGACAACATTACTATTTAAAATCATTCACATCATGAGAGCAACTAATATGATCCATAAGTAAAGAAAATTTCATTTATCATTCATCACATTTACAATTTCATCCAAAAGAATAGGCCAAGGCTTGGCCATTGCATCCAAAAGAATATACCCAACTATGGCAATTACATCCCCAAAAGAATGAAGTGGTATCTTGTAGTGGAATAAAAAATTATGCTAGATTTCAAATTGTCTCAAGATAAATTTTCTAGCCTAGATATAAAAGAATATAGCTCTAAATGTCCACCACAGGATCCATGTGCCCATCTACTGGAGCTTCCCAATGAATTGGCTCCTCAACTCCGATCTCCTCCTCTAGACCACAATCTGAAAAATATATTGTTTGTAGGGGGTGAGCACTAAGCTCTGTAGCAACATCCTCTCAAACTCGAACAAGGTTTAGAAAACATATAAAACAGTCGGTCTCATTTTACAAATATCATAGACATAGGTATTGAGAGAAAATAGGGGCAATTTGATCTCAAGTTTATACAATAGCAAAAACTTAAATAAGGAAATAAACCAATTTCCAACAATAAGTCATTTCCAAAACCACCATTTTTAACATAAAACATAACCACCATGGATCTCAATCCACCAATTAAACAATAAACAATAATCAACAATGTATATTTGTATCTCAGGTATGATGTATGATGTCGCATGAATAAACGCATCCAGAATATCCTGGCCTACAAACACACACCTGATCGTCGCAAGGATATCAACATTTTAGGAAGGGCGTGTACCAACTCATGGCAGTGACGAAATCCAACCCAGGAATAGTATACTAACCCTCATCCTTGGTACCCGTGAGCGAATAGTGGTTTAGTCCTCACAAGGCACCAACCCCACTACGAGTGGTAGGAAAAATTCAAACTTGCACGGAGTAAGAAACGCATCTACCCACTCTACGATACCCGGTCAACGACCACCCATAGTCATTCAAACATCCACAAGAGATACAATATCTAACCAAATTCTCAAATTTCTAAGTAAAATCTAAAATCCCCAAATTTCACATATAATATTACAATTGAACAATTGAAAAAAAATGCAAGAGATCATCATAAATATCATTTTGTTTCTAAATACAAAGTACTAAAGTTTTGAAATCAAGAACAAAGGAAAAATCAAGAGAAAAATCTATTTCTCTTGAAAACTAGGGTTTTGAGTCAAGAAGAAGAAATTTCATGGCTACCCAACCATAACTTTGTTAAAACATGATAGTGTTTGCAAGAATATCAAAAATCAATGATTTACTAACAAATAAATAGGATTTATAGTCAAAACATATATATATATATATATATATATAAGTCCTAGCCTCATTGTAAGAGAATATGAAGAAACCCCTACCTTCTTCTTCCTTAGCGTTCTTGAAGAACTTGAGATTTTGATCCACTTAAAAGTGAAAATCCTCTTTGATCTTGTGTTTTTCCCTTTCTTTCTTGTTTCTCAAGGCTTTCTAGGGTTGTATATGGTGTATAGAGGCTAAAGGAGGCACCCTTATTTATTTATAGGGAAAGAAAATAGTGTCCTGTGCGCGATTCTGAAAGTCAAAATTTGTAGGCCCCGTTCAAATGTCAATGACATTCGAACGTCTTTTGCTCCTATTACTTTTGTTTTTCCATCTGACAAAAAGTATTGGAACACATTGTTGTTCGAACGGACTTTTACGTTCGAATGTCATTTGACGTTCGAACGAACTTCCTGTTTTTGCTAAAACTTTCGTGAAATTTTGGGCTATTTAGAGGTCGATTTGGAAAACTTTCATGAAATACACTTTTGTAGCCCTAGAAGCATACTATCCACGGTCAAATGTTTAGATCAAATGGACATTAGAATAAAAATTTATGATCCAATTACTAGGCAGTGTCCAAAATTCTTTTTACCCAAATTTTGTCTAAAATTTGTTTTCACTCCGGAATACTTCTAAACTTCTATAACACACCCTGTTACCTCAACTAAAATTTTATCTCTATTCTTACAATCCACCTTGCTCATTCGTACATCATTACATATATTAGCATTTCAAAACATAATTACGTGGCTATATAAATAATAGAATGTGGGGGTATACAAATTACTAACACTATCGAGTAAGTCTAAACCAAACACCTAGTCCTACAACCATAAGATGATTCTAATATACTTGAAGGCCATGTTTGGATGATATTAGTCTTATTTGAGAATGAATGTCTCATTCATAATATGTAAATCCCCAAACTCTTATCTTTATATAGCAAGTAATTATTTCTGAAATGATAATATAGATGATGAGGTATGCATGAACCCTATAGATTGTAATAGTAGAAATAAATACTAGGGATGCAAATTGATTGTGAAATTTAATTCTTGAAGGTGTTTAAGGTTGATAAGGGTAACTAAGTAAAAAAATTAATTGTTTTAGGTCAAAATAATATTATCATTGAACTTGGGAGATCCAAAAAATTTGGAATAGCCGTTTAGCACATATAGCGGTTCGGAGGAAAAAAAAAGTAATTTTAGTGTTTCAAGTGTAAATATACTTTACTTTTGGGATAAATCATAAAACTAAATTTTTTTAGGTTAAAATAACATTAAAAATGAATCCAGAATGTCGAACAATCTTATGATAGTCATATAGATCAAATTAGAGATTTTTAGTGGCAAAACCATAATTTTAGATAAAACTCAAAAATCAACCTGTGAACAGTAAATTTCGGGGACTGTGTAACACTCCGTATTTTATTTTATATATATGCATATAGATATATATTAAATAATTTTTGTAAAAATGGGGATAGGTGTAGCGATGTGTGTTTGAATTTGGTAGATTGGAAATGGAAAAAGGGATGAAATAGTGAACAGTGCACGTGAACTGTGCACTGGCTACAACTTCAAGCCCAATTTAGACCTTGATATAGTCAATATCTCTTAAAACTCAAAACATGAAAGTTGTAGAGTTCTTTCTTAGCTTTCCATAGCATCTTGAATCATCTCAATCGGAGCTCGGATGAGAGAGTTATGCCCCGATAACGAAGTAATATCGAAGCAGCCCATGAACAGTAAAAGAAAAAAAATTTCGGGATTTCTGTGTTTAAAAACACAGATTTCAGCCTTTACTCTCATTTCTCTCATTCCACTCTCAACCCACTTCTCTTAGGACTCTAGAGGAAGAGAGAAGGATAAAACACAAGATCAAGAGGAGATCTATACTTCAAAGAAGATCAAATCTTCATCTTCTTCACACTAAACCTAGGTTTTTAAGAACATTGAGGTAGGGTTTTCTTCCATCCTTGTCCATTGATGTTAGGGTTATTATACATGTAGAATTTGGCTCTTAATAGTATGTATTTGTTATGGGTTTCTTGTTCCTTGGTATGTTTACAAACATTCCCATGATTTGAACAAAATGATGGTTGGAAATCCATCAAACTCTAGTTTTTGGGGGAAATATGGATTTTTCTCTATATCTTCACATCATCTTGATTTCGAAAATTCTAGAACTTTGTGTTGGGTAGTAAAATGATTGTATTGATGATCTCATGCTTATTTCCTTTAAACTTGTCTCTTGTTATATGATTTGCGAAATGGGTATATTTTCTTAAATTGTTCTATTATGTATCTTGCTTGTGAAAATTTGGGGAAACATCATGGAATTTGCTTGTATATGAGGTTGAGTATATTGTTGGTATGTCACTCTTGTGTATGGTGTTGTGAGGGACTTGGATTACCTTCGAAAACTGCCGTAGAGCATTAGAGGTTAGTCTATCCCAATGGGGGGTGAGATGGTTGCCTAATGCTCGTAGTGGATCACTGTGGTGACAGTGACCACTATTGTTCACGGATACCGGGGAAAAGGGTTAGTATACTAGACACCTTGGAAGGATCTCGTCAAGGCCGTATGAGACGGTACATGCCCTTCCTAAATTGGTCTGTGATTGTTAGTGGAAATGGGTGAACGAGGTAGAATCGTCGGGTAGATTCATGAGAAGCGACAACCTACTTGAGTGGTACCAAATAGAAATTTTTGTTCATTGTACCAAATATTATTTTTCCAAGAGTTTCGGGTAGTATGGGATGCCGCGATACCTTGTGGAAATGGTGTATGGTGGAGTGGATTATGTTGGAAATTGTTTGTCAATTAAACGTGGTTTTATTCTCGTTCAAGTCCTTATTATTGTACAAACTTGAGATCTCCTTTAAAATGTCCTTACTTTACTTCAAAATTCATTTATATGTATGTGCGAAACGTGACCTACCTGTTTTACTTGATTTCAAAACCTTGAATGGGTTTGGAAGGATCCTCCTACAGAGCCTTGTGCTCACCCCCCTACTTCCCCACCTTTCAGATTTTGCCTTTGACGAGGAGCTGGGAGTCGAGGGGCCGACATATTTGGAGACTCCGATAGAAGGGAGCGTGGATCCCGAGGTGGATGCTTAGAGCGACCCCCCTTTCTTTTGTTATAGACTTGGATAATCTTTTGGGAGAATTGTATAGCCTAGTTTTTATTTTATAAATTCCGCTGTGTATTATAGTACTTTTGTGGGAATGTAAAGGCCATAACTTGGCCTATTCTTTTGGGATAACATGTAAATTGGATGGATTGATTTTATGGTAGTTAAATGGACCCGGTGTGGTCATTACAGTAGAATTGCACAGGTTGTGTTTTGGGTAGAGCTCCCCGAACAGAGGAGACTCTGCCCAAATTTTGTTAAAATATGAATGGTGGATGAATGAAACTTTCGTCGTGATGGATTTACTTAATGCTCTCATGCGGTGAATGATTTTTAGAATGTAATGTCACCCAAGGGGGTTTTTGGGGCGTTACAGATTTGGTATCAGAGCCTAGGCTTTAGGTCTTACATGGGAGCTGTAGGTTATGGATTACCACTCGGGAAGTAGGATTAAGTTGAAGGAAATTGTTGGTCTAATTTTATATGAACCTTATGCTGTAGATTAAAGTGATATTTAGGATGTCTTGTACATCAATGAAACTAAATTGTGAATTGATATGCAGGATGGACGGTGAACGGGTACGTGGACGTGGACGTGGGCGTGGTCGTGGGCGTGGTGGTCAAGCAAATCCACCACCTCCACCACCTCTCGACGCCATACAGGGTATTTACCAATGTTTAAGGGAACTCACCACCCTAGTGCAACAACCAGGTGGGAACAACCACCACAACGGTGGAGTTCGTCCTTTAGTCCAAGTACCGGGCAACGGCGATGAAAACCGAAGGATGGTGGCTCTTCGAGAATTTCTACGGCAACACCCACCCACCTTCCAAGGGAGCTCCAATCCCTTAGATGCGGATAGATGGATCCGCCGGGTGAAAAAAATTTGTGATGGTATGGGGATCGCCGGGGACCTTCGGGTTGGCTTGGCTACCTATTTGTTGGAAGGGGAGGCCGATTACTGGTGGGAGTCAGTGAAGAAAAGGAGGGACACTAATACGCTCACTTGGGAGGAGTTTGAGCAAAGCTTCAACGACAAGTATTTTCCAGAGTCTGTCAGAGATAAGATGAGTGCAGACTTTCTAGCCTTGCGGCAGGGCAGTATGACCGTGGCTGAGTATGAGAGGAGGTTCGATGAGCTATCCCGTTATGCTTCAGAGTTCATATCCACCGAGGATAGGAGGGCCAAGCGCTTCGAGCAGGGTTTGAGACCGACCATCAGAGAGAAGCTTGTGGCACTCAGAATCCGAGACTATAGAGATTTGGTTGACAGAGCGGCATTGGTGGAGAGAGACATTGATGACTCTCAGAGGAGACAGAGCTATGCTAGAGGAGGCCCGATCCGTACAGGTGCCAGTAGCAGTGGAGCACCGAGGGCGTTACCATATCGTCGCCCCGATCAAGCAGGGGGGCAGAGACCTCTTACAGTCCGAGGAGAGTGGCATGCCCCGACTAGACCAAACACTGACCCTTGTCAATGCTTTGCTTGTGGAGGTGTAGGACACTTCCGAAACAATTGCCCGTCATTTCCACCCAAGGCCAATCAATCAGCCGGGCCATCACATGCAAATAGGCCCCCTCCACCACCGAGACCATTGAGAGCTCAAGCCCCCGGTGATGCCAATCCGGGGAGGGTATTTGCCTTAATCCAACCGGAGGAGGATGC
>CAUOFW020004713.1:44635-108481 GCA_963454935.2 Ilex paraguariensis
ACAGTAGAATTGCACAGGTTGTGTTTTGGGTAGAGCTCCCCGAACAGAGGAGACTCTGCCCATATTTTCTTAAAATATGAATGGTTGATGAATGAAACTTTTGTCGTGATGGATTTACTTAATGCTCTCATGCGGTGAATGGTTTTTAGAATGTAATGTCATCCAATAGGGTTTTTGGGGCGTTACAGACTGCTGTGTTTAAAACACAGATTTCAGCCCTTTTCTTCTATTTTTTTCTCACATCTCTCACCCCAAACCTCTTAGAACCCTAGGAGAAGAAAAAGGGAAAAAGAAAAGGAAAAAAGAAAAGGGAAGAAGAAAGGCTCTAAAGCTTGGGTTTTGGTTTAAAATTTTGATTCAAGGTAGGGGTTCTTCCTATTCCTGTCCATTAAGGCTAGGGTTTATATCTGTGTATATTTTCCTTCTAAACCTTAGATGTATGTTATAAAATCATTATTTCTTGATACTCTTGCAAATATTATTATGTTTTGAATGAAGTTATGGTTTGATAGCCATGTAATCCTTGTACTCTCAAAACCCTTGTTTCTTTTAAGAAATAGAGATTTTTCTCTTGATTTTTTCTTTGTTCTTGATTTCAAAATTTTAGTGCTTTATATTGAACCAAAAAATGGTATTTATGATGATCTCTTACNAAACCCTTGTTTCTTTTAAGAAATAGAGATTTTTCTCTTGATTTTTTCTTTGTTCTTGATTTCAAAATTTTAGTGCTTTATATTGAACCAAAAAATGGTATTTTTGAGGATCTCTTGCTTAGTTTCTTAAATTGTTCTATTGTATTACAAATTGTGAAAATTGGAAATTTTTGAATGTATTTGTGATTTGAGAAATTGTTGGTGATTGTATCTCATGGAGGTGTTTGGATGACCATGGGTGACCGTTGACTGGGTATCGTAGAGTAGGTAGATGTGTGTGGTTCTTACTCTGTGCGAGTTTAAACTTTTCCTACCACTCGTAGTGGGGTTGGTGACTTGCGATAACCAAACTATTAGCTCACGGGTGTCGTGTCAGAGGATTAATATATTATGCCTGCGTCGAATTTTTTATTGCCGATGCATTGGTATGGGACAATGCATCGGTAGGCGCCCTTCCCGAAGTTTGATATCCTTGCGAGGATTTGTGTGTGTGTGGGCCGGGATATTCTCTATGTGTTTATTCATGCGATTATCTTACATCAGACTTGAGATACATTGTGGTTATTGTTTATTGTGTTATCTTTTGGATATGATTATCTTGGAAATTATTGGGGAAATGGTAACACGTTAGAATTGTTATTTTTGGGAATTGGTTTACTTTTCATTTAATTATTGCTATTGTGTAAACTTGAGATCCATTGAAATGTATCTGTTTTCCTTCAAAAGCTATATATGATATTTGGAAAATGAGAACGACTGTTTTATATGCTTTCGAAACCTTTTTCGAGTTTGGGAGGATTTTCCTACAGAGCTTAGTGCTCACTCCCCTACAAATAATTTTTTTCTCAGATTATGGTCTAGAGGAGGAGCTCGNAAGTTCTCTATACATCCGGGGAGTACAAAAATGTATAGAGATATGAAACGACAATAGAATTGCACAAGTTGTGTTTTGGGTAGAGCTCCCCGAACAGAGGAGACTCTGCCCATATTTTCTTAAAATATGAATGGTTGNCAGTTTGTGTTTTGGGTAGAGCTCTCTATACAAAGGAGACTCTGCCCGAATTTTGTCAAATTACGGACCACTGATTTTTGGGGTGTTACACAATAATAAGATATTAAAGTCTCAATTACCATGGTAATCTCATATTAAGTGTTTGGCCATTGTCAATAATCTAGTGTCAAAAATTAATATCATTTTAATGTTTTTTAGCAAAGAACTAATTTTAGAAAGGAGATTGAGTTTAGGAAAAGAACTTTGAATTTTGAAATTAAATTAATTCTAGGAAGTAGCTTCAATTTGGGATTTTTATTATTATTTTTATAATACCCAATCAATATAGGTATGAGATTATCGCCATTGACAATGGGTTTAGGATATCAAACATCATTGAAAATTTGATTACGGTAGTAATCTTATTACCTACTTGGATTATTGCATAACTAACTAGCTTCATTTTGGGATTTTTATTTATTTTTTAAATTCTCAATCAATATAGGTATAAGATTACCACCATTGACAATGGGTTTAAGATATTAAACATAATTGAAAATTTGATTACGGTAATAATCTTATTCTCTACTTGGATTATTACATAGCTGACTATTCAAACATAATAATTTAGTATTTAGGAATAAGAATCCCACTCGCAATTACAATTATTGTCATTTAAACGATGCCAAAGTTGTTCCAAAATTTTTCTTTTTGCCCACATTGAATTCTTTGATTTTAAGGCTTGAATTCATTCTTCTTAGGATGCTTGTAGTTTTATCTCTCTAGTTATGTAATGTGTATTGTACATGTATTCTAAAATAACGTATAATCAAACAAAAGGTAGCACGTAATTATGAAAATTAATCCATTATTACATACTATTTTAATAAATTATCAATAACCCATGTCTGAAGAACTTTGTAATCCCAAAAATCGAATATTGATCATACCAACATTTATAATTTATTAGATGCGCTATCAATATGTAATTAGAATTAAACAATAATTATTGCATCAAACTTATAATTATAATGTTATAGCAAAAGAATTATATAAATCAGAATGTATGAAAACAAAAGTAATGCACTTACTTGAATGCAGAACAACAATAAGAAATAACATAAATAAGAAATAATCTGAGCCCTGTGAAACACAGTTTACCTAAGACAAATTGCTCTTTCTCGGTGCTCAAGTTTAATAATTAACTGTATTCAAAGTAAGAACGAATTTCTTCTTTGAAGAAACAACACTTCAATCTGCAAAAAACTAATGAACACAACAAGTGTTTGATTTTGAACCGAACAGAAATAAAATGCATAGAGAAAGATAATGCGTGAATTTTTTGTGTTTGAAAACGGTTTCATGGGAGTCCTTTTATAGACACTCTTGTGTCTGTTCGGATTGAAGTGACACTACTGTTCATTGCATCTGCTCAGATTAAATAGACACTACTATTCAATTAATAGTCACAAACAACATCTTTGTGATGAAGAAGGACACTTTTGAAATAGGTGCCAAATTCAAAAATAACAGATATAAAATATGAATTTTAGTTGAAAGAATAAGTGTGGTATGATTCCAAACCTGTTTGGCTTAACTTACAACCCGCACCTCACCAAATAAAGTTTTAGTAAAAATATAAGATCTTGTTAAACCAAACCGAAGATTGAGCCCAACCAGGGGTAGCGCATGCACCTATGGTAACCAAGTTTGTGTAAGTGCTCGTTATGCTCACAAAATTATGGTACCCCTTGGAGCCCAACCCAAGAAGCCAACTAGGAATACATTAATTCACCAAGTTTTTGGTTTCTAGTCAATGTGGGATAAAACTTGTTACACTACACTACATCATTCTTCATTTCTTCAATCCATTAAAGTGGATACTTTGAAATACAATTTCTAATTCCATACTTAATGGTTTTGAACAGGTGAACATACCATAATAAACTACTCGCAGAGTAGAACATGTTTAAACATGGTTCCACCAATTTCAAGGTGTGAGTCCCATTTTTATTAAAGCCCAAACTTACGTAAAATAAATTGTTCAAAAACTATTTTTTTCCAACAATCGCCCACATAAATGAAAGTTTGTTATAGAAAAATACAAAGTAGTCCAGTAGNTAATGTGTATTGTACATGTATTCTAAAATAACGTATAATCAAACAAAAGGTAGCACGTAATTATGAAAATTAATCCATTATTACATACTATTTTAATAAATTATCAATAACCCATGTCTGAAGAACTTTGTAATCCCAAAAATCGAATATTGATCATACCAACATTTATAATTTATTAGATGCGNGAATGAGAAGGAATAGAAAAACTCCTCAATGTGTCTCTGAGTAGAACATAATTTGGTTATCCCTTTGAACCTAGATCTTGGGATCTCCAGTTAGCTAGGTTGGGTTGCCATTATGGTGACTCATGGTTAAGTAAGAGACTTTAAGTCCATCCCCCTTGATGAACTTTCTACTTCCTCACTAGTTAAACATTTTGTAAGCAAATCTGCAATATTATCATTTGACTTCACATAGTCAACAAATATAATACAGTTAGAGGGCAACTGCCTAACGGTATTATGTCTATGACATATGCATTGAGAATTATCATTATACATATTATTTTGTGTCATTCCTATAGTATATTGGCTATCAAAATGCATATATATTGCTAACACGAGCTTTGGGAAATTTTAAATATCCTCTAAAAATATGCAAAGCCATTTTGCTTATTATCTTGCTTTATCTAAGACAATGAATCAATATTTCATTGTAGATCTAGCAATACATGTTTGCTTAGAGAATTTCCAAGACATGGCTGCACTTTCCAAGGTAAAGACATATCCACTTGTGGATTTTGAATCTTGAATCGGATATCTTATTAGCATCAGTATATTGTTTGAGTACAATTGAGTATTTTGTGAAGTGCATGACTTGATCTGATATGTGTACACCCAAGTACAGGTGGTCAAGTTGTAGTAATAATCCGGTTAAGTCTGGAGTCGAATCTACAAGAAACTATTATTAGTGTTTTGAATTAGCAGTGATAGAGACCAAGTAACTGGAAACCTTGAGAATTTGAAGTTAAGGGATTTCTTGAATAGAATATAAGATTCTTTCCAAGAGTTTTCTAGACAAAATATAAGATAAATTCAAATATAAACAGTCACCCTTTAGTTCGAGGATCAGAACATGTAGTTAATCATCCAGTTTATTATAGTTGTGCTTTATAACTCAATTAACTCCTGTGTCAACAGCAAGTTAATCGGAAGATAAAGATGGGCTGTGGGAATTAAGCACATTGTTCTGCTGCCTTTCTAGAAGTTTACAAGAATTGTCTGTGCAGAGACTCAACCCGTCTACAAACAAGCAAGGGTTTCTACAAGGCCTCCAACCATGACATTAATGTTTAATTCTTTAGATAAAACACAATAATGGTGAAGATTGAAATGTTATCATAAAGATCTAGTCGGGGTACTTGCCTTGAACCAACGGGTCTTTCTATGCAAGTGTCATTCGTGACTGTAACGCCCCAAAAACCCCCTTGGGTGACATTACATTCTAAAAACCATTCACCCCATGAGAGCATTACGTAAATTCATCACGACGAAAGTTCATTCATCAACCATTCATATTTTAACAAAATTTGGGCAGAGTCTCCTTTGTACGGGGAGCTTTACCCAAAACACAACCTGTACAATTATATTACAATTGACCACACCGGGTCCACATATGCATAACTATTGACCACACCGGGTCTATTTATCCATCATAAAATAAACTTTCATTCATCATATGTCATATCCACAATGCCATCCCAAAAGAATAGGCCAAGTATGACAAATATATTCCCAAAAGAATTAAATTACACTTGCAGTGAAATAACAAAATACTAGACTTTACATGATTTCAAAATAAACTCTCTAGTCTAGTACAAAAGAAATATAACTCTAGGCATCCAGTTCAGGACCCCCGTTCCCCTCTAGGGGAGCTTCCCCATGCACTGGTTCATCTACTTGTAACTCCTCCTCATAGACGAAATCTGAAAAGATATTATTTGTAGGGGATGAGCACTAAGCTCTGTAGCAACATTCCTTCCATACTCATACAAGGTTTAGAAAACAAGTAAAACAGTTCGGTCTTATTTTCCAAAATATCATATAACATTTGAAGTAAAACCGTGACATTTGAAACAGATCTCAAGTTTAAACATTCGCAATAATTTAAATGAACAGTAAACCCAAGTCACAATGAGCAACCATAACCATTTCCAACAAGTTCTTGTAGAGTCCCATACCTCCACAAGCTCTTGTGGGAAATGCAATAGTAACACCATAATACAAAAAGGAACGCTTATTCCACCATCGATTATTATATTTCCTTTGGCAGGTGGCATACTTAAAAGTAAACTCCACCCCCTTCAAGTCTTTGTTTCCCATAACCGCATACTTACAAGTAACCACGGTCGTTAGATGTCCTTTTAGGTAGGTAGCATACTTACAAGTAACCTCCACCCCCCTCAAGTATCCAACACATAGCCGCATACTTAGAAGTAACCTTGGTCCATAAATATCCTCTTTTGGTAGGTAGCATACTTACAAGTAACCTCTACCCCCCTTGAAGTCTCCCACACATAACCGCATACTTACAAGTAACCTCGGTTCATAAATATCCTCTTTTGGTAGGTAGCATACTTACAAGTAACCTCTACCCCCCTTGAAGTCTCCCACACATAACCGCATACTTACAAGTAACCTCGGTTCATAAATATCCTCTTTTGGTAGGTAGCATACTTACAAGTAACCTCTACCCCCCTTGAAGTCTCCCACACATAACCGCATACTTACAAGTAACCTCGGTTCATAAATATCCTCTTTTGGTAGGTAGCATACTTACAAGTAACCTCTACCCCCCTTGAAGTCTCCCACACATAACCGCATACTTACAAGTAACCTCGGTTCATAAATATCCTCTTTTGGTAGGTAGCATACTTACAAGTAACCTCTACCCCCCTTGAAGTCTCCCACACATAACCGCATACTTACAAGTAACCTCGGTTCATAAATATCCTCTTTTGGTAGGTAGCATACTTACAAGTAACCTCTACCCCCTTCAAGTATTCCACACTTAACCGCATACTTACGAGTAACCTCGGTTCATAATTATCCTCTTTTCATACCAACAATCACATACAAGATAAAATCCACAAATTGCCCTCAACAAGCAACCATTATCAAAATCCCCAAATTTTATCATGCGACAATCCAAATAACCAATTAAGAAAAATACAAGAGATCACCACCACATCATTTTCATTACTCACACAAAGCACTAAAGTTCTCAAAACCAAGCTTGAGCAAATGTAGAAAGAGAATTCCATATTTCCCCAAAAACTAGGGTTTTAAAGCTATAAAAGAAGTTTCATGGGTAATCAATCCTAACTTTGTTTAAGACATGCCATAATTGCAAGAAAACCAAGAAACAAGGAATTCCTAGCAAATACATACAAGTATGAGTCAAAACATATATATATTTTAGCCTTAGCCTCAATGGACAAGCATGGAAGAAAAACCCCTACCTTGAATCAAAGTTTCAAACCACAAACCCAAGCTCTAATGACCTCCTTTCTCCCTTTCCTCCTTTCCTCTATCTTCCCCAAGGGTGCTAAGGGGTTTGGGGGTGAGAGATGTGAGAAAAAATGGAAGAAATTGGCTGGATTCTGTGTTTTAAACACAGCAGTCCGCGACAAATCACTGTTCATGGCTGAATTTTGAGTTTTTTTCCAAAATTACAGTTTTGCCACTAGAAATCTCCAATTTGATCCATACGACTACCCTAAGGTTTTTCGACGTTCCGGATTCATTTTTAATGTTATTTTAACCTAAAAACATTGCTTTTTATGATTTATTTCAAAACTAAAATAAATTCACACTTGGAACATTAAAATTTCTATTTTATTCCTTCGAACTACTATAGGTGATATCCTTACGATTTTAATATATATATGGTTTATTCTTAAGTCATTACATATAGAAGAATCACTAAACAAGTACATTAATATATTAATGTAAACATATGGGGTTTTACACCTTCAAGGTCTAATAAGAAAGCACAACCCTTTACTATCCAAGGAGCACCATAGTGCAGATTTTTGGTCAACTTCATAGAATAAACTGATTTGACTCAGGTATTTCTAGGAGGTGTAACCTATATGGTTGGAAAGATATACGAGTTAGGGTTCTAACAAAAATAACGGTGCACAATTCGGACTTTCCAATAAAGAGTTATGATGAAATTAGCGAAAGGTAGTCTGCCGGACAGATTTTTGGACAGTGTAGACACTACTTCGTAATATGGACATAACTCCTTCCTCCTAGTTCCGATTGAGATGATTCAAGGTGATATGGAATCCTAAGAGAGAGCTCTACAAATTTCATGTTTTAAGTTTTGAGAGATATGGACTGCATCAAGGTCGAAATCGAGCTTGATGTTACAGCCAGTGCACTGTTCATCCCTTTTTCATTCTACCAAATTCAAACACACATCACTACACATATCCCCATTTTTACAACAATTATTTACTATATATCTATATACATATATAAAAGAAAATGCGGGGTGTTACAGTGACATAGACAGAACCCACAGTTATATAAAGTACCTTAGTTTTGCTAGATGCATTCAATCATTCACTAAGCAAGTGAAATATAAAGCATTAAAGCATAAAGGAAATGCACAAATATAACTTTCGAATAATTTATACATATTCATCACCTCTTACTAAAGAGTAAATAAAGAACTACTCACTCTTAATGGCTTGGATAAATCTAGAAAAGTGAGTGATGCTCATTTCTCTATGTAGAGAACTTACAAGGTAAAGTACAATAAGCGAGGAGCCGATCTTCGACTAAGAATGAGTGAATCACATTCCATCATTCACGACTTTGGTAAAACTGTAGAAAAGTGGAAGAGTTTCACTCATCTAAGAAAAAAGGAAGCTCAAACAATGGAAATGAAAGACAGTAAATGAAAGTAGAAGAAAGCTAGACACTTTTGGAGGGTTTCCACCGCAACCAAAAGATGATCTATCTCCCTTGATACAAGTAAATATAAGACTAAGCATATGAGTGGGAGTCTAAGTGTAACACCCCGCATTTTATTTTATATGTATATAGATATATAGTAAATAATTGTGGTAAAAATGTGGATATGTGTAGTGATGTGTGTTTGAATTTGGTAGATTGAAAAAGTAGAGATTTAAAATATTAGTGAAACTAATAGTTGAAATTTAGTTTTAATAAGTGAAAATATGAAATTTTAGGTCCTAGGACTTTTATTAAATAGTTTTGGTGTAGAAATATGTGTTGGAGAGGTTTGGGAAGAATTTGGATGGCTTAGGAATGGACTGGAAATGGAAAAGGGATGAAATAGTGCACGTGAATAGTGCATTGGCGGCAACTTCAAGCACGATTTCGACCTTGATGCAGTCAATATATCTCAAAACTCAAAACCTGAAAGTTTTATAGCTCTTTCTTATTATTCCATAGCACCTTGAATCATCTCAATCGGAGCTCGGATAAGAGAGTTATGCCTAGATAATGAAGCGATGTCANAAACATGGAAGTTGTAGAGATTTTTCTTAGCATTCCATAGCATCTTAAATCATCTCAATTGGAGTTCGGATGAGAGAGTTATGCCCAGATAATGAAGTGATGTCAAAACAGTTCAATTAGCTTGAACAGTGCACTGGCCGCAACCTCAAGCCCGATTTAGACCTTGATGCGGTTAATATCTCTCAAAACTCAAAACATGAAAGTTTTAGAACTCTTTCTTATTATTCCATAGCATCTTAAATCATCTCAATCGGAGCTCAGATGAGAGAGTTATGCCCAGATAACGAAGCGATGTCAAAACAGTCCAATTAGCTTCGTTTTGCATTTAACGTCTCCATTTGCATCCTAAATCAAAATATAAGAATAATGAGTACATTTAGGCTTCAAATAAGTATAAAAGGCTTTAAGAAGCACCATTTATCACCTTTTATTTGTAAACAACGCAAAACTTCATTAATAACCGGTTCAGATGGGTAAAATATAAACTTTAGTGTTTCGGGTGTACGTTGACTTTGGTTTTGAGATAAATCATAAAAAGAAATATTTTTAACTTAAAATAACATTAAAAATGAATCCGTAACGTTGAAAAATCTTAAGGTAGTCATATGGATCAAATTAGAGATTCTTAGTGACAAAACTGTAATTTTGGAGAAAACCAAAATAGACTGTGAACAGTGAATTTTGGAACTGAGGTGTTTTAAACCCCATTTTCATCCCATTTTTTCTCATTTCTTTCACTCCACTCTCACCCCACACCTCTTGGAATCCTAGAGAGCATTAGAGAGGAAGAAAGGAAGGGAAAAATAAGACATTTAAGGGTAGATTTAAGATCAAAGCTCAAGTTCTTTCTACAAACTAAGGATTCAAGGTAGGAGTTTTCTCTCATTCACTTATATTGAGACTAGGGTATTTATATATGTATGTTTTGGCTATCAATGGTATATATATATATGCTATGAAATCATCCTCCCATTGGCTTTTTACAAGGATTACATGTTTTGAACAAAGTAGGGTTTAATACCCATGAAATCTCCTTTCTAGATTTAAAACCTTAATTTTTGAAGAGTGATGTATTTCCTTCCTAAATACTTTCTTTATTATGGATTTCGAAACCTTAGTGCTTTGTGTTGGGTAGAAAAATGATGTTATTGTGATCTCATGTATTTTTTTAGTTGGTTATGAAATTGTTACATGATATATTTTGAAAATTTTGGATAGATGCTTGTAAATTGAAATAAATGTTGAAATTGTATGCTTGGTTGGGTTGTTTGTGATGCACATGAATGAGAGGTTCCTTGTAAGAATGTTCAACCCTTCCCAAGAGGTTCCCGGTAAGGATGCTTGAAAAATAATGTAGTGATTGGTGAGAGGTTACTTGCAAGGATGCTCATCCATTCTCAAGAGGTTCCCGATAAGGATGTTTGAGAATCAAAGGTGACCTAAAGGGGGTGGAGGTTACCACAAAGTATGCCACCTACCGAAAGAATTATTGGGAATTGGTTATGGCAATTAATGGTTATTATTTGTATGTGGTGCTCGTTTATTCATTTAAGAAATGTTTTTAAATAAACTTGAGATCCTTTTTAAATGTCACTGTTTTATTTCAAATTATGTATCTATGTTATGTTAAAATTGAGACCGACCGTTTTAAATACTTTTCTAAACCTTGTATGGGTTTGGGAGAATTTTTCTACAGAGCTTCGTGCTCATCCCTTATCGCTAATATTTTTCAGATTACCCATTTGAAGAGGAGGACGTAAGGGTCAAGGAGCCCGCTACTTGGGAGACTCCACTGGACGGGAGTGTGAATCCTGAGGTGGACGCATAGAGCGACCTCCTTTCCTTTTGTACTAGAGTAGGACATTCTTTTGGAACATTGTGTAGTCTAGCATTTTTTGTTTATTCCGCTGCGCTTCTTTAATTAATTTTTGAGATGTAATAACTATGACTTGGGCTTATTGTTTTGGATAATGTTGTAAATATTCGTGGATGACAAATGAAGTCTTGTTTCTTAAGGGATTATATTAGTGCTCTCATGATATGAATAGTTTTAGAATGTAATGTTGTCCAGGGTGTGTTTTGGGGTGTTACAAAGTTGGTATCAAAGCTTAGGCTTTAGGTCTTACATGAGAGCTGTAGGTTATGGAATCACCTCTAGAACTTTATGATTAGGGTGAATCAAATCCTTGAGTGAAATTTTATACACTATCTATGCCTTAGTTTAACCTAATATTTAGAATGTCCTGTACATCCATGAACTAAGTTGTGAATTGATGTGCAAGATGAACGGGGACGTGGACGTGGGCGTGGCCGTGTAGGTCAAGCGAATTCACCACCACTACCACCTCCGGATGCCATGTAAGGCATTTACCAATGCTTGAGAGAACTCACCACTTTAGTACAAAACCAAAATGGTAACAACAACCACAATGGTGGAGCTCATCCTCTTGCTCAAGTACCGGCAATGGGAACGGAGACCGAAGGATGATAGCTCTTCGAGAATTCCTAATACAACGACCACCCAATTTTCAAGGGAGCTCCAATCCTTTGGAGGCGGATAGATGGATCTGCCGAGTGAAGAAGATCTGTGATGGCATGGGAGTTGCCGAGGAGTTGAGAGTTGGTTTGGCGACCTACCTGTTTGAGGGGGAGGCCAACTATTGGTGGGATGCCATAAAGAGGAGAAGGGACACCGACACGCTTACTTGGGAAGAGTTCGATCAACTTTTTCAAGATAAGTACTTCCCAGAATCAGTCAGAGATGAAGGCGGATTTTCTTGCACTACGACAGGGAAGTATGACTGTGGCTGAGTACGAGAGGCAGTTCGACGAGCTCTCCCGTTATGTTACGGGATTTATATCTACTGAGGCCGACAGGGCCAAGCGCTTTGAGCAGGGTCTGAGGCCGATCATCAGGGAGAAGTTGGTGGCTCTCAGGATCCGTGATTTTGGGGATTTGGTGGACAGAGCTGCATTGGTAGAGAGAGACATAAAGGATAGCCAGCAACGACAAGGTTTCTCGAGAGGAGGTTTGATCCGGACAGGTGCTAGCATTAGTGGGGCACAGAGACCGACACCATACTGTCGCCTAGACCAGATAGGTGGACAACGACTTTTGACAGCCCGAGGAGAGAGAGACACTCAGACTAGAGCTGATATTACTCCACGATCCTGCTTTGCATGCGGAGGTATGGGACATATTCAGATGCATTGCCTAGTTTTTCCACCTCAGGGGCCTATCCAGACCGCCAGACAGGTACCAACAGCCCAACCACCACCACAGAGGCCTACACTGCAGCGACCAATACAAGCTCAAACCCCCGGTGGCGCTAACCAAGGGTGAGTATTTGCTTTGACTCAGCCAGAGGAGGACATTGTCAATGTCGTTGTGGAAGGTATCGTCCTTATTTACAATTCTTGGGCCCGAATATTATTTGACCCCGGTGCAACATACTCATTTGTACGCACGACATATGTACTTGATTTGGGATTGAGTTTCGCGAAGCTAGAACATGTTATGAATATTAACTTGCCCACGGGAGAACGGTTAAAAACTAGCCGAGTCTGCAAGGGTTGCGTGCTTCGCATTGGGGAGCACGAATTGATTGTGGATTTGATTGCTTTAGAGATAAAGGGGTATGATGTAATTTTTGGGATGAACTTGTTGTCCGCTTTCCGGGCGATAGTGGATTGTTTCCGCAAGCGGATTATATTTCAGTTGCCAAGAGTCATTTTCAGTTTTGTGAATAATCGAGATTATTTCCATCCATTTCCTACTATGGGTAGTAGATTCTTAAAAGCAAAATCGGAAAATCATTTGAGTTTCTTAGCTAGCATGATAGGAGATGACAGGGATAAAATCCATACAGATGTGGTGTTAATTGTATCGGAGTTTGTGGATGTTTTTCCCAAGGAATTACCCGGATTACCGCTACATAGGGAAATTGAGTTTAAGATCGATCTCTATCTGGGAACCGAACTCATATCCATTGCTCCCTACTAGATGGCACCTTTGGAGTTGAATGAGTTAAGGAAGCAGTTGGATCACTTGTTGCCGATTGAGTTTATCCGTCAAAGAACTTCACCTTGGGGAGCTCCAGTCCTCTTTGTGAAGAAAACAGATGAGACTTTATGGTTGTGCGAAGATTACCGAAGGTTGAATCGGGTTACCGTGAAGAATAAGTATTCGTTGCCGAGAATTGATGACTTATTTGATCAGTTGAAGGATTCGAAGTATTACTCCAAGATTGGTCTTCGCACGGGATATCATCAGCTACGGATTAAGGAGGAGGATATTCCTAAAACTACTTTTTGTACCCGGTATGGTCATTTCGAGTATACGGTGATGCCGTTCGGATTGACTAATGCCCCCGCAGCCTTCATGGATTTGATGCATAGAGTCTTTCGGCCTTACCTCGATCAATTTGTCATTGTGTTTATTGATGACATATTGATTTACTCACAAACTCAGGAGGACCATGCTCGTCATCTCTCTATTGTGCTACAAACATTGAGATAACATAAGTTATATGTGAAGATGAGCAAGTATGAGTTTTGGATGAAAGAAGTGAAGTTCCTTGGCCATGTTGTGTCCGAGCAAGGAGTAGCGGTTGATCCTGCAAAGATTGGGGCCGTGATGAAATGGGAACCACCAAAAAACGTAACGGAGGTACGGAGTTTCTTAGGGTTAGCCGGCTATTATCGTAGGTTTGTGGAAGGATTCTCCAAGCTTGCGATGCCAATGACTCTCCTTACAAAGAAGGGGGAGAAATTTTTGTGGACTTAAGCGTGTGAACTAGCTTTTCGCACCTTGAAGGAGAAGTTGACGACGACAACTATCCTCATTATTCCGAGCAGTGGGGAAGGCTACGATGTCTACACCGATGCTTCACTACGAGGCTTGGGATGCGTTCTAATGCAAGGAGGGAAGGTAATGGCTTATGGCTCGAGGCAACTCAAGGTGCATGAGCAGAATTATCCCACACACAACTTGGAGCTGGCTGCGGTGGTGTTTGCTCTTAAGTTGTGGAGATGTTATTTATACGGGGAGAAATTTCAAGTATTCTCGGACCATAAAAGCCTCAAGTATATCTTCACACAGAAAGACTTGAATCTCCGACAGAGAAGGTGGATTGAGTACTTGAAAGATTATGAGTTCACGCTCAACTACCATCTGGGGAAGGCCAATGTAGTTGCCAACGCTCTTAGTAGGAAGTCTCGGGGTGAAATCAATTTTCTTGCAGTAAATAGGTGAAAAATGATTGATGCATTGGAGGAGTACGATCTATGGGTCGATGGACCAGAGTATCAACCATATCTATTCAACCTTGTAGCTCAACCGACGCTTCGGCGACGAGTAGTGTAGTTGCAATGCCTGGATTCGGAACTCGATGGGATTAGAGCCCGATTGGAGAATGAAAAAGCGATTGAAGGATGGTCTTGGAAGAATGGAGAGTTGAGATACGGGGAGAAGCTATGTGTTCCCAATGATTCGTCCCTAAAGGAGGAGATACTGGGAGAGTATCATCGCTCCAAGTTTACTATCCACCCCGGTAGCACAAAGATGTATAGGGACATGAAGCGTCAATACCGGTGGAGGGGAATGAAGCGAGATGTGGCCAAGTATGTGGCAAAATGTGTGGTGTGCCAGCAGGTGAAGATTGAGCATCAAAGGCCAGGAGAAGTCCTACAGTTTTTGCCTATTTCAGAGTGGAAGTGGGATCACATCACCATGAACTTCGTGTCGGGTTTAACACGGATGTCGCGCCGGAATAATGCAGTGTGGGTCATTGTGGATAAACTCACCAAGTCTGCTCACTTTTTGGGTATGAAGACCACAGATACATTTGAGACTTTGAGCCAGCTGTATATCCGTGAGATAGTGAGGTTACACGGCGTTCCGCTCTCGATTGTGTCGGATCGTGACTCTAGGTTTGTGGCAAGGTTCTGGCAGAGTTTACAACAAGCGATGGGGACGAAATTACACTTCAATACGACTTTTCATCCCCAAACGGATGGCCAATCCGAGAGGGTGATACAGATTGTGGAGGATATGTTACGCGCTTACGCGTTGGACTTCAAGGGGAGTTGGAGCGACCACTTATCATTGGTGGAGTTTGCTTACAACAACAGCTATCAGGAAAGTATTGGGATGACACCGTATGAAGCAGTGTATGGAAGACCATGCCGATCACCGACGTGTTGGTTAGAAGCCAACGAAAATAATTTGTTTGGACCGGACATTGTTCAAGAAACTACGGAGAAGATTCAACTCATTCGAGAGAGGCTACAGACGGCTCAAAGTAGACAGAAGAGCTATGCGGACCACAGACGAAGACCCTTAGAATTCAAGGTGGGAGACTACGTATTTCTCAAGGTGTCACCCAAGAAGGGCGTGTTTCGATTCGGCAAGAAAGGGAAGTTAGCGCCAAGATATACCGGACTGTTTAAGGTAGTCAAAGCGGTAGGCAAGGCGGCATATCAACTTCGACTACCAGCCCAGCTATCCGGAGTACATGATGTGTTCCACGTGTCCATGTTGAGAAGGTGTCACTCGGATGCAACTCTAGTCGTGAACTTAGAGGAGATTGAAATTCAAGACGGAGCAACCTACGAAGAACAACCGGTAGAAATTCTCGACGCCTAGAAAAAAGTGTTTCGCAACAAAGTTATCAGATTGGTGAAGGTTTTATGACAACACCACAGAGTGGAGGAAGCTACATGAGAACCGGAGTAAGAAATGTGGGAGATGTATCCATATTTGTTCGCTACTTGTGGTAAGTTTTGAGGACGAAACTTTCTTTAAGGAGGGTGGATTGTAATACCCCGCATTTTTTTTTATATATGTATATAAATATATAATAAATAATTGTGGTAAAACTGTAGATATGTGTAGTGATGTGTGTTTGAATTTGATAGATTGGAAAAGTAGAAATTTAAAATATTAGTGGAAATAATAGTTAAAATTTGGTTTTAATAAGTGAAAATATAAAATTTTAGGTCTTAGAACTTGTATTAAATAGGTTTGGTGTAGAAATATGTGTTGGAGAGGTTTGAGATGGATTTGGTTGGCTTAGGAATGGAAAAGGGATGAACACAGGACGTGAACAGTACACTGGTTGCAACTTCGACCTTGATGCAGTCAATATCTCACAAAACTCAAAACATGAAAGTTGTAGAGCTCTTTCTTAGCATTCCATAGCATCTTGAATCATCTCAATCGAAGCTCGGATGAGACAGTTATGCCCAGATAACGAAGTGATGTCAAAACAGCCCAATTAGCTTGAACAGTGCACTGGTTGCAACTTCAAGCCCGATTTAGACCTTAATGTAGTCAATATCTCTCAAAACTCAAAACATGAAAGTTTTAGAGCTCTTTCTTATCATTCAATAGCATCTTAAATCATCTCAATCGGAGCTCGGATGAGAGAGTTATGCCCAGATAACGAAGCGATATCAAAACAGTCCAATTAGCTTCGTTTTACATTTACCGTCTCCATTTGCATCCTAAATCAAAATATAAGAATAATGAGTACATGTAGGCTTCAAATAAGTATAAAAGGCTTTAAGAAGCACCCTTTATCACCTTTTATTTGCAAACAACGCAAAACTTCATTAATAGCCGGTTCGGATGGGTAAAATAAAAATTTTAGTGTTTCGGGTGTACGTTGACTTTGATTTTGAGATAAATTATAAAAATAAATATTTTTAGGTTAAAATAACATTAAAAATAAATCCAGAACGTCGAAAAACCTTAGGGTAGTCATATGGATCAAATTAGAGATTCTTAATGGTAAAATCGTAATTTTGGAGAAAACCAAAACAGGCTGTAAACAGTGAATTTCGGGGCTGAGGTGTTTTAAACCCCATTTGCCCTCATTTCTTTCACTCCACTCTCACCCCACACCTCTTGGAACCCTAGAGAGCATTAGAGAGAAAGAAAGGAAGGGAAAAACAAGAGATTTAAGGATAGATTCAAGATCAAAGCTCAAGTTCTTTCTACAAACTAAGGATTCAAAGTAGGAGTTTTCTCTCATTCACTTACATTGAGGCTAGGGTATTTATATACGTATGTTTTGGCTATCAATGGTATATATATGTGCTATGAAATTATCCTCTCTTAGGCTTTTTGCAAGTATTACATGTTTTAAACAAAGTAGGATTTATGGAGAGTGATGTATTTCCTTCATAAATGCTTTCTTTATTATGAATTTTGAAACTTTAGTGCTTTGTGTTGGGTAGAAAAATGATGTTATTGTGATCTCATGTATTTTTTTAGTTGGTTGTAGAATTGTTACATGATATATTTTGAGAATTTTGGATAGATGCTTGTAAATTGAGATAAATGTTGAAATTGTATCCTTGGTTGGGTTGTTTGTGATGCACATGAGTGAGAGGTTCCTTGTAAGGATGCTCACCCCTTCCCAAGAGATTCCCGGTAAGGATGCTTGAAAAACAATGTAGTGATTGGTGAGAGGTTCCATGTAAAGATGCTCATCCATTTTCAAGAGGTTCCCGGTAAGGATGCTTGAGAATCAAAGGTGACCTAAAGGGGGGTGGAGGTTACCACAAAGTATGCCACCTACCGAAATAATTGCTAGGAATTGGTTATGACAATTGGAAGAGGGAGCGAGTGGAAAGAGTAAAAAAAAAAGAAGAATAGCACTAAGTCAATATTTCAAAATACTTTTTTACAATGGATATACATTGGTGGATAGGAAGAAAAAGGAGAATGATAGAAATAAGAAGAAAATGAACAAGAGGAATAATAAGAGAGTTGAAGAAAAAGGGTAAGAGGAGGAAGAAAGAGAAAGAAAAGAGGGCGAGGAGAAAATGAGAGAGGAAGAAGGATGGAGGAGAAAGAGAATGAAAACATGGAGGAGGACTATGAGAAATAGGAAAAGGGGGAGGAGAAAAATGAAAGAGGAGGGGGAGAAGGAAAATGAGGATGAGAAGAAACATAATGAAGGAGAAGGAGGAGGAAATAACCCAAATGATAAGAAAGAGTAGAAAAAAAAGGATAAGGAAGAGGGAAGAGAAAGGAACGAAAATGAGGAGAAAATAGAAGACAATGAAGGAGCATGAGAGGGGAAAGAGAAGGAAAATTGGGAGGAAGAAGAAGTGGGGAGAAAGAGGAGGATAAGAAGAATAAAGAAGATGATGAAAGGAAGAATGAGGGAGGAGAACGAGAATGATAAATAGGAAAAGGAGGAAGAGAATGAAAAAGGGAAGAATGAGGAGAAAAAAGAGGAGAAAGACAAGGAAAATGGGAAAAAGGAGTTTAGTCATCCGAAAGATTAAAATTTATGGCGACTCTGAGGAATATTGGTGAACTTCAAAAAATAAAAATTAAAACAGAAAAGGAAAATGGGAAAAAGGAGTAGAAAAAAGGAAAGGGAGAAGGAAGAAGAGGAGGAAAAGTTGAGGAAGATGGAGAAGAAGCAGAGAAGAGAAGTAACTCAAAAGATCAAAATTTATGGTCAACAAAAATGCTCAATTTGCCCCTAAAATGATTAATTTTTCTACATTGCTCTATCAAATAAATAAAAACATTGCAATGCGGTCCATCGTCTTATTTTCGTATGGTCATCCATCTACTTTGTACAAAGAGATGAACGACCAAATGGAAAAAAAAATGAGACAGTTGAATACATTGCAACATTTTTTAAGGGGCAATGTGAAAAATTAATCATTTGGATGTCAAACTGATAATTTTTGTATCTCTTAGGGGGCAAAATGGAATTTTTTCCAAAATTTATGATGGCTTTGATGAATATTAGGGATTTACGAGGAATGGAAACTAAAATAGAATCGGGGAAGAAAAAAGAGGAGGAGGAGAAAGAACCGAAGAATAAGGAAGAGAAGAACGAAGGAGGAGGAGGAATAGAAGGAGGAGAATAAACAAAGTCAATATTACACAGTACTCTTTTGCAATGGGCATACATTGGTGGAAATGATGAAGAAGAAGAATGAGAAGAATTGGAAGAAAGAGGAGTAGGAGAAGAGGGACAATAAGAAAGAGTAGAAGAAAAATGAGCAAGGAGGAGAAGGGAAATAAAAGGAGGAGAAGGAAGAAAAGAGGGGAAGAAGGATAGAGGAGAAAGAGAATGATGATGACGATGATGAGGAGGAAGAGGAGGAGAAAAAGAAACCGAAGGAGAACAAGAAGAGAAGAAAAAGGAGTAGGAAGAGATAAAGAAGATGGAGAAATAGAAGAGGAAGGGGCATGAGAGGAGAAAGAGAAGGAAAGGGAGGAAAATTGGAAGAAGTGAGGAGAAAGAGGAGGAGAATAGCACAAGTAAATATTACAAAGTACTCTTTTACGATGGGCATACAATGGTGGAGATGAAAAAAGGAAAATGATAGTAATAAAAAGAAAGTGGAGTAGAAGAAGAAGTGGTTTCTCTGGCTCAACATTTACTTGGTGTAATAACCACCAGGGATTGACTCAGATGTGGCAAAGAATTGATAGGGCATTGACTAATGTGCAGTGGGGTGATAGATTTGAGAAGACAGAGATTGAACATGCTGGTAGAATTCATTCTGATCATTGTCCCCTTATATGTAGATTATTGGAAATTTCTGCTCCAAGGAGAATATCCTATTTCAAATTTCTAGATGTGGACGAAACATCATACTTTCGCACAACTGGTGGAGGAAAAATAGGCTGCTAATTACTCCAACAATCCGATTGAGCTTTAGTACTTGAAACTACACTTGAAGAAATGGAACAAAGAAGTTTTTGGCAATTTATTCGAAAACATTAAGTTGAAGGAGAAGCAGCTGTAGCAAGCAGAATTAAGGGCGGAGGAAGATGATTCGGAGCTCAACAATCACGCTTTAAATAATGCAAAAGTGGAGCTGGTAGGAGTTCTACGGTTAAAGGAAATGTATTGGAGGCACATATGAAAGGGGCACTCGAAGGAAAAAGGAACACCAAATTGTACCATGCCATCACAAGAGGCAAAGTAGCAAAAAATTGAATTTCAAGAATTAAAAATGATGAAGGGAACTGGTTAGAGGAGGAAGATGCAATCGCTAGCAGTGCTGTGGATTTCTTTTCTGCACTTTATAAATCGAAGGCTCACATAATGGACCCTGAGTTATTTGGTCACATACCTAATTTGGTCACTTTGGAAGAAAACTTAAAGCTCACCTCCCCGGCTACCATGGAAGAACTCAAGTCTATCGTCTTCGGTATGTCTATTCAAAGTGCGCAGGGTGCTGATGGTTTTTCAGGTAAGTTCTTTCAAACTGCTTGGGAAGTCATTAAGTGTGACATTTTGGATGTTGTTAATTTTTTCTTGCAAGGCGGAGTGATACCACGATCAGTTAATGCCACTATTCTGTCTTTGATACCCAAAAAGGACATTCCATTGACATTTGCTGATTTTAAGCCCATTAGTCTTTGTAATTTTTTATACAGAATCTTCACTAAGGTGTTAGCAACTAGACTTAGTGGTTTGCTGCCTAAGCTTATCTCAAAGGAGCAACATGGTTTCGTCCAGGGCAGAACTAGGAGTGATAGTATTGTCCTAGCCTAGTTTATGATGAATGAACTAGACAGAAAGGTGGAGGCCGGGAATGCTATTGTCAAGCTGGACATGATGAAGGCATTTGATAGACTGGAGTGGGATTTTTTGAAACAAACATTGAAGAGTTTTGGATTTTCCGAAAACTTTGTTGCCATTGTTTCTAATTGTCTGAATCATCAGAATATTTCTTTGACTATAAATGGTGTTCGGCATGGCTTCTTTCCTAGTTCGAGAGGATTAAGACAAGGTGATTCATTATCACCTTCTCTTTTTATTCTAGCAGAGGAGGTATTGAGCAGAGGTTTGAGGTTCCAATTTGAGCAAGGATCAATAGAAGGATATCACACAGGTAGGGGTTCAAAGCTCTTAAGTCATCTATTGTTTGCGGATGATACTCTCATTTTTTTTGAAGGGGCGTAAGAGGTCCATGACTAATCTGTTGAAATTTGTGGGGAGGTATGGGCAATCATCTGGTTAGAGAGTGAACAAGCAGAAGAGCTCACTCTATTGCTCTTCTAAAATCTCAGTTGCAAGGAGAAATATGTTATCATAGGTTGCAAACATCCCTCTTAAGCAATCGCATCTTACCTATTTGGGTTGTCCAATTATTAGGGGGAGAGTCAAGCTACACTATTTCGAAGATATATTGAAGAAATTTCAATCACGGTTGGAGGATTGGTATGCTAAACTTCTTTCTAATATGGGTAGGGTTGTCCTTATCAAATCGGTTCTATGTT
Source organism: Ilex paraguariensis (assembly GCA_963454935.2). Taxonomy (NCBI): domain Eukaryota; kingdom Viridiplantae; phylum Streptophyta; class Magnoliopsida; order Aquifoliales; family Aquifoliaceae; genus Ilex; species Ilex paraguariensis. The sequence continues at coordinate 66,167 of CAUOFW020004713.1, forward strand.
CCCTCCCTATACATCTGCTAGCTTCTCTGAACCTGCCTAAGGGTATCATAGCTAGAATGAATTCTGCTATGTCTTCTTTTATGTGGTCTAATAAGACAAATACAAGGAAAAGGCATTTGGTATCTTGGGAGTCTATTACTTTGCCATTGGAGGATGGAGGTTTGGGAATTAGGAAATTTGAGGATGTGCAGAGCTCATTTAGAATGAAACAAGTGTGGAACCTTCTACAGAATAATTCCCTTTGGTCTTCATTCTTTTCGACTAAGTATTTAGGAGGCAAACATTTATTATTGCACAACACCCAGGCGCATTCAAGATGTTACACATCACTCTCTCCTTGGTTTGAAGTGATGGTTAACAATTCTAGGAAACTTGTGGGTTCAGGCGCTAATGTTGATTTCTGGTGTGACAATTGGACGGGTGTGTGTTCTCTCCTTAGGAACTCAACTATCCCAGTTTTCTACCCTAAATTATCTGAACTGCTGGTCCAAGGTCAATGGCAGCTTCAAAGTGTGATTAATCTATTGGATCAGAATCTATTGCAAGAGGTTCAATCATCTGGAGTTGTACTCTCTGACAAAGAGGACAACCTGATTTGGCAGCCCTCTGCTTTGGGGGATTTCTCTNTTCAATCATCTGGAGTTGTACTCTGTGACAAAGAGGACAAGCTGATTTGGCAGCCCTCTGCTTTGGGGGATTTCTCAATCAAAACAGCTTGGGAATTATCTAGGAGAAGGAGTCCAAAGGATGAACATGCCATTAGTATTTGGAAGTAGCACTCGACTCCTAGTGCATAGTTAATTGGGTGGAAGCTCAAGAAGAATGCACTCCCATTGGATTTAAAGTTCAAATCTGGGAGTCTCATTGGCTAGTAGATGTCCTTTATGCTACTGTGAGGAGGAATCAGCTAATCATTCATTTATTTCTTGTCAATTAAGTTTGCAGCTTTGGTACAGAATTGCTGGAATGTTTGGCTTTCAGGTATTTCCCTTCAGAGACCCCACTATCCAGATTCATCAGATTGTGCAGGACTCATCCTAGGCAATCAAGAAATCATGTTTTGATAAGAGCTATATCCTTGCTGGTTTACTGGCAACTATGGAAGGAGCGGTGTTTTAGAGTATTTGAAAATCAAAAGCAGTCTCTAATCTCTTTGGTCTCCATTATTCTTCATCGGCTCAGGTTACAGACAAGCATTTTCAAACCCAAAGCTATTGATACTGCTTTTGAGAAATTTATGCTTCAATCTCTAATGTCAGGTTGTTTACGGTGGTTTGTAAGAGTGCTAAATGGATTTGTTGGAATTTCCCTCTACCTGGTTTTCTTAAACTAAATACTGACGGTGCCTCAAAGGGCAATCCAGGTCCAGCTGGTGGTGGTGTGGTTTTACGAAATGAATGGGGTCAAATGGTTCTAGCTGGTTCATACTACTATGGAACTTGCTCAAACATGGAAGTTGAAGTCCTTGCACTATTGGATGGTCTACTTCTTGTGAAGGATTATGGGTTAGAAGTCTATCCTTTGATCATAGAAACAGATACTCAGGTTCTTGTGGACTTGATCAAACAGAATGCTAAATGGTCTTGGAAATTTTGGCCAATCAAGGATTCTGCAACAATGCTTCTCATATTCACTCCTATCCTAATTCCCTTCATCTACATATGCGACAACTACTACTACAGGATCAGAGACAGATTAAATCTCTGCACTCTAAGGTTGAAGTCATCAACGAGGTGCTTTATGATGCAACATACAGATATGCATATCAGGTTCATTAAGGCAGATCAGAATTATGTCTCAATATGTTTCAGAAATGCATGCACATCCATCAAAATCTCAAACAAGCAATACAGTCTGTTTATACAGTCCAGTCTTATACATGATATTCTCTCCAGAAGTAAAGACGATCAAGAAGTAAAAAATATAGTAGGCACCTGGTTACCTCAGGATGTAATTGGATTCTGGTATTATTGGGGTAGTAACTTGACAAAATTTATGGGCTCTGTTTGCTCTGCTGAGGCTGCTATAATTCCCTTAATCTCTGTTCTATGGCTCAAAGGTATTCTGGATTTTGAGGTTTTCTTTAAGGCGGCCTTTCTTTTCTCTAGTGTCCCCTTCTGGCTACTCATCTAACTGCTTGGATCTAGTTTTCAATGAGTGTTTGCTGGACATTTTCTATTGGCGATTGTCTTTTCCAGGTTCTCAATTGTCTGTTCATGGAGATTTTTTGGTGTCTCCATCTGGTTGTTCATCTTGCCTCTTGGCTTTCTCTCTTAATACTCTGAAGCAACCAAAGACTACTGATGCTTCCGACTGTTGGGGTTCTTGCTCTTCAGATCTATGGGCTATATATTCTACAATGGTCTTTGCCGCTGCTTCATCTTAATCAGTGCATTTGGCCTCTCATTCTTCACTCACTGGCCATATCTTCTAACTGGTCAGAAGGGCTTTGTAACTATGGCTCTCTCTTGCTGGATATTCATCTTCTACATCGTCAAAATGGGGAAGAAATTTGCTCTGCAACAGTTCTGGTATAAGGCCTCCAAGGCAGAGACTCTCTATCTCTATGCACTTTGTCTATACAGGCGTTATCAGAGATCAGAGAAGCAGAACAGCATCTCAATATCGTCTCTTCATCTGCCAAACCAAATAGCTTATCATCTGACCTTTAGTTGTCCAAGGAAGTCGATTTATTTTCCTTATCTGATAGCTTCCCTCTCTGACAACTTAGCAACCCCACAGCTCAACCACTGTTCCAGCTCGTCACCAAGCTTAAAACAGCTGCTGCTCGTGGCTCATTCTGGATCCTCTCAGCTCAACATGGCTGCTGCTCATGGCTTGCATTGGTTCCTCAGCTGTCTCTCTCAGCTCATATCTTTCTTGAGGAAGCTGTTACTATCACCTCATTTAAATCATCTCGGCTGGAGCTAATACTTATTAATAGCATGCATAGTATTTATTTTATCTCATTATCTTATTGTATCACGCATGCATTTAGCTTGGTTTATTTTAATTCTTATTCTTTTAATGTAATTAGATTGCATCGAGAGGTAAAGTACATACGTCCCCCCTAGTTAAGTGTAATTTAATTTTTAATCAATAAAATTCCCCTCGCACTGTCGAGGTTCACCAAAAAACAAAAATGAACAAGGAGAGAGGAGGGAAAGAGAAGAAGGACAAGAAACATAATGAAGGAGAGGCATAAGGAGGAAGAGGAGCAAACAACCCAAATAAAAAGAAATAATAGAAGAAAAAGGTGGAGAAAGAAGAAAGAGAGGAGAAGGGAAATAAAATGAGGAAATAGATGAGTAGGAATAAGGGAGAAAGAACATGTGAGGGGAAAGAGAATGAAAATGAGAAAAATCGAGAGGAAAAAAAAGTGAGGAGAAAATGAGTGTAATGAGAAGTAAGAGGAAAACAAGAGAGAGAATGAGGGAGGAGAAAGAGAAGGATAAGAAGGAAGGGCAGGGAGAAGGAGAAGCAAGGGAAGAATAGTCACTCAAAAAATTAAAATTTATGGTGGCTCTGAGGAGCATTAGTGAATTACGAGAAACAAAAACTAAAACAAAATCGAAGAAGGAAAAGGGGAAAAAAGAGAAGGAAGAAGAGGGAGAAGGAAGGAGTAGAGGAGAAATCACTAGAAAGATTGAAATTTATGGTCAATTTAATTTTGCCCCTAGTATGATTAATTTTTCCACATTGTCCCCTCAAAGAAATAAAAACGTTGCAATGTGGTCTACCGTTTTATTTTCGTGGTTCGGCCATATGTTTTGTACCAAATCAATTAATTAGGAATTACAAAACAGACAAATGACCAAATGAAAAAAAAAAAAAGAAAAAGATATGAGATGGTGAATCACATTGCAATATTTTATTTTTTTTAAGGGGGCAATGGGGGAAAATTAATCATTTGGGAAGCAAAATGAGAATTTTGTATCTTTTAGGAGGCAAAATGGAAATTTTCAAAAATTTATGGTGGTTTTGTGGAACAAAAAAACAAAATCGGAGAAGGAAAAGAAGGAGAAAGAACAGAAGGAAGGAGAGAAAGAAGATAAATATGGAAGAGAAGGATGAACGAGGAGGAGATGCAGAAGAAGATCACTAACACTACATCAATATCACAAAGTACTCTATTGCAATGGACATAAATTTGTGGAAAGGAATAAGGAGGAAAAGAAAAAGAAAAAGAAGAAGAAGAAGGTGAAGGAGAGGAACAATAAGAAAAAGTAGAATAAAAAAGAGGAAGGAGAGAGGAGGAGAAAGAAGAAAAGAGAGAAGGATAGAAGAGAAAGAGAATGATGATGAGAAGGAGGAGGAGGGCAATGAGAAAGAAAATGAGGAAAAGGGGGAGGAGAAGAATGAAGGAGGAGGATAAGGAGAAAAAAAGAAGTAAAAGAAATAGGAAGAAAGAGAAGGAAAAGGAGGAAAATTGGGAGGAATGAATGAGGGGAAAGAGTAAGGAGGAGGATAAAAATGAAGAAAGAGTAAAAAAGAAGAATAGCACTAAGTCAATATTTCAAAATACTCTTTTACGATGGGTATATATTGGTGGAGAGAAAGAAAAAGGAGAATGATAAGAATAAGAAGAAAGTGGAGCAGAAGAAGAAAATGAAGGAGACGAATAATAAGAGAGTTTAAGAAAAAACGGAGTAGGAGGAGGAAGAAGAAGGAGAAAGGAAAGAGGAGGACGAGGAGAAAAATCAAGAGGAAGATGGAGGGAGAAGGAGGAGAAAATGAGAGAGGAAGAAGGATGGAAGAGAAAGAGAATGGTGATAAGGAGGACAATGAGAATAGGAAAAAGGGAAGGAGAAGACTGAAGGAGGAGGGGGAGAAGGAAAATGAGGATGAGAAGAAACAGAATGAAGGAGAAGGAGGAGGAAGAGGAAGAGGAGGAAACAACCCAAATAATAAGAAAGAGTAGAAGAAAAGGAAGGATAAGGAAGAGGAAGATGGAGGAGAAAGGAACGAAAATGAAGGAGAGAGAAGCAGCATGAGAGGGGAAAGAGAAGGAAAATGACGAAAATTGGGAGGAAGAAAAAGTGAGAAGAAGAATAAAGAAGAGAATGATAGGAAGAATGAGAGAGGAGAACGAGAAGGATAAATAGGAAGATAAGGACAAGAAGGAGGAAGAGAATGGAAAAGGGAAGAAGGAGGAGAAAAATGAGAAGGAGAAAGAGAAGAATAGTCACTTGAAAGATTAAAATTTATGGTGATTCTGAGGAATATTGGTGAACTTCAAGAAACAGAAACTAAAACAGAATCGGAAAAGAAAAATGGGGAAAACGAGTAGAAAGAAGGAAAGCGAGAAGGAAGAAGAGGAGGAAAAGTTGAGGAAGATGGAGAAGAAACAGACAAGAGAAGTAACTCCAAAGATCAAAATTTAGGGTCAATCCCATTTTGCCCCTAGAATAATTAATTTTCCTACATTGCCCTTTCAAATAAATAAAAACGTTGCAATGCAGTCCACCGTCTTATTTTCGTATGGTCATCCATCTATTTTGTACTATATCAACCAATCAGGAATCACAAAACAGAAGAACAACCAAATAGGGAAAAAAAAATGAGACGATGTATCACATTGTAAAATTTTTATTTTTTAAAGGGAGCAATGTGAAAAATTAATCATTCGAGAGGCAAACTAAGAATTTTTGTATCTCTTAGGGGACAAAATGAAAATTTTCCCAAAATTTATGACGGTTTTGATGAATATTAGGAAATTACGAGGAATAGAATCGGGGAAGGAGGAGAAGGAGAAAGAACAGAAGAATAAGGAAGACAAGAATAAACTAAGTCAATATTACAATGTATTCTTTTGCAATGAGCATACATCGGTGGAAATGAAGAAGGGGAATGATAAGAATAGGAAGAAAGAAGAGTAGAAAAAGAGGAATAATAAGATAGAGTAGAAGAAAAATGAGGAAAGAGGAGGAAGGAGAAGGGAAAGAAAAGGAGCATGAGGGAGGAGGAGGAGGAGAAGGAAGAAAAGAGAGGGGAAGAAGGATAGAGGAGAAAGAGAATGATAATGATGATGATGATGATGAGGAGGAGAAAAAGTAAAAGGAGTAGGAGGAGATGAAGAAGACGGAGAAATAAAAGAGGAAGGGGCAGGGGAGGAGAAAGAGAAGGAAAGAGAGAAAATTGGAAAGAGTGAGGAGAATAGCACAAGTCAATATTTCAAAGTACTCTTTTACGATGGGCATACATTGGTGGAGAGGTAGAAAAAGGAAAATGATAGTAATAAAAAGATAATGGAGTAGAAGAAGATGATGAAGCAGAGGAATAATAAGAAAGAGTTTAAGAAAAAGGAGTAGTAGGAGGAAGAAGAAGTAGAGAGGAGAAGAAAAATCAGGAAGAAGTCGAAAGATAATGATGATAAAGAGGAGCACAATGAGAAAGAGGAGGAAGAGGAAAAGAGGGAGGAGAAGAAACAGACTATGGAGTGATTGATTTGATCAATGAATATTCGATTCTTTCTTTAATGTAGAATCAATTCATAAGAATGAAGAGATGCAGAAGGAGGAAATAACCCAAATAATAAGAAACAGTAGAAGAAAAAGAAGGATGAGGAAGAAAGAAAGGAGAAAGGAAAGAAAATGTGGAGGAAAATTGGGAGGAAGAAACAGGAGGAGGAAAATGAGAGGAAGAATAAGGGAGGAGAAAAAGAAGGATAAATAGGAAGAGAAGGATAAGAAAGAGTAAGAGAATGGAAAGGGGAAGAATGAGAAGAAAAAGGAAAAGGAAAAGGAAAAGGAAAAGGAAAAGGAAAAGGAGAAGGAGAAGAAGAGTAGTCGCTCGAAAAATTAAAATTTATGACAAATCCGAGGAACGTTGGTGAATTGTGAGAAATAGAAACTAAAACAGAATCTGAGAAGCAAAAGGGGAAAAAGGAGTAAAAGGAAGGAAAGGGAGAAGAAGTGGACAAAGGAAAAGAAAAAGAAAAAGAATAAGGAAGAGACGAATGAAAGAGGAGGAGTAAAGAAGAAGAATAAAACTAAGTCAATATTACAAAGTACTCTATTGTGATGGACATACACTGGTGGAAAGGAATAAGAAGGAGAATGATAAGAATAGGAAGAAAGAGGAGTAGATGAAGAAGGTGAAGGAGAGGAATNAAAAAGGAGGAGAGAGAACACAAGGAAAGTGAAGAAGAAAAAGAATAAGGAAGAGAAGAATAAAGGANGAAAAAGAATAAGGAAGAGAAGAATAAAGGAGGAAGAGTGAAGAAGATGAATAAAACTAAGTCAATATTACAAAATACTCTCTATTGTGATGGGCATACATTGGTGGAAAGGAATAAGAAGAAGAATGATAAGAGAAGGAAATGAGGGAGGAGAAAGAGGAGAAGAAAAAGAAGTAAGAAGAAAAGCAGAAGAAGGAGAAATAGAAGAGCTTCGCATGGGAGGAGAAAGAGAAGGAAAAGGAGGAAAATTGGGAGGAAGAAAGAATGAGGAGAAAAAAGAGGAGGAGAAGAAGAATAAGGAGGAGGAGGAGAATGAAGGAGTAAAAGAAGAAGAAGAAAAATAGCACTAGCACTAAGTCAATAATACAAAGTAATCTTCTACGATGGGCATACATTGGTGGAGAGGAAAAAAAAAGAATGATAGGAATAAGAAAAAAATGGAATAGAAAAAGAAGACGAATGAGAGGAATAATAAGAAAGAGTTTAACAAAAAGGAATAGGAGGAAGAAGAAGGAGGAAGGAGGAAATGAGAGAAGAAGAAGGATAGAGGAGAAAGAGAAGGAGGAAGAGGAAAAGAGAAAAGAGATGAATGAAAGAGGAGGAAAATAAGGAGAAGAAACAGAATTAAGGAAATGAAGGAGGAAGAGCAGGAAATAACCCAAATAATAAGAAAGAGTAGAAAAAAAAGGAGGAAAATGATATAAAAGGAGGAAAATGATATGAATAGGAAGAAATAGGAGTAGAAGTAGAAGAGGAATAACAAGAAAAAGTAGATGAAAAAAGATGAAGGAGGGAAGAGAAGGGAAAAAAGAAAAGGAAAAAGGAGAAGGAAGAAAAGAGAGAGGAAGAAGGATAGAGGAGAAAAAGAATGAGGAGGAGGAGGAGGAGGAGGACAAGGAAAATAAGGAGAAAGTAAAGAGGGAGGAGAAAGAGAAGAGGAACGAAGGAGGAGGAAGAGAAAAAGAAAAAGAACTGGAGAAGAAAAAGAAGTAAGAAGAAACACAAAAGAAGGAGAAATAGAAGATGAAGAAGGTGCATCAGAGGAGAAAAAGAAGGAAAGGGAGGAAAATTGGGCGGAAGAACGAGCGAGGAGAAAGAGGAGGAGAATGAAGAAGAAGAAATGGGAGAGGAAGAAGGATGGAGGAGAAAGAGAATATTGATAAGGAAGAGGACAATGAGAAAAAGGAGGAAGAGGAAAAGAGGGAGGAAAAGAATGAAGGAAGAGGAGGGAAAGAAAATGAGCAAGAAATAGAAGAGAAAGGAGAGAGGAGCATGAGACGAGAACAAGAAGGAAATAAGATGGTTGATAACATTGCAACATTTTTATTTTTTTAAGGGGACAATGTGAAACAATTACTCATTCTAGAGGTAAAATGTAATTTTACCAAAAATTTATGTCGACTTTGAGGAACATCAGTGAATTACGAGGGGCATACATTGGTGGAAAGGAAGAAGAATGAAAATGATACAAATAGGAAGAATGAGGAGTAGAAGAAGAAGATGAAGGCGAAGGCGAAGGAGAGGAACAATAAGAAAGAGTAAAAGAAAAAAAAGGAAGGAAGAGGGAGGAGAATAGAAAGAAAAGGAGGAAGAAGGATAGATGAGAAAGAGAATGATGATGAGGAGGAGGACAATGAGAAGGAAAATGAAGAGGAAAAGAGGGAGGAGAAAGAGTAGAAAAATGGAGGAGGAGAAGAAGAGAATAAAAAGAAGTAAAAGAGTAGGAAGTGATGCAAAAGAAAGAGAGATAGAAGAGGAAGAAGGTGCGTGGGAGGAGAAAGAGAAGGAAAGGGAGGAAAATTGGGAGGAAGAATGAGTGAGGAGAAAGAAGAGGAAGAGGAGGAGAATGAAGGAGTAGAAGAATAAGAATAGCACTAAGTCAATATTACAAAGTACTCTTTTACGATGGACATACATTAGTGGAGTGGAGGAAAAAAGAGAATGATAGGAATAAGAAGATGAAGGAGACGAATAATAAGAAATAGTTTAAGAAAAGGAGTAGGAGGAGGAAGAAGAAGGAGAAAGGAGAAGGATGAGGAGAAAAATCAGGAGGAAAGAGAAGGGAGGAGAAAGAGAATGATGATAAAGAGGATGACAATGAGAAAGAGAAGGAAGAAGAGGAAAAGAGGGAGGAGAAAGAGGAGTAGGAAAATGTGGAGAAAAAACAGAATGAAGGAGAGGCAGAAAGAGGAGGAAACAACCCAAATAATAAGAATATAAGAAACAGGAGCAGAAGAAAGGGGGATGAGACAAGAAAGGAAAGAAAATGAGGAGAAAATAAAAGAGAAGGGAGGAGGGAGAAGGAGCATGAAAGGGGAAAGAGAAGGAAAATGAGGAAAATCGAGAGGAAGAAAAAATGAGGACAAAGAGTAGGAGGATAATTGAGAAGGAGGAGGAAAACGAGAGGAAGAATGAAAGGGAGAATGAGAAGGATAAATAGGAAGAGAAGGATAAGGAGGAAGAGAATGGAAAGAGGAAGAAGGAGAAGAAAAAGACAAAGGAAGGAGAGGAAGAAGGAGAAGAAGAAGAACTGAGTAGTCGCTTGAAAAATTAAAAATTATGGCGACCCTGAGGAACATTGGTGAATTACGAGAAACAGAAACTAAAACAGAATCAAAGAAGGAAAAAGGGAAAAAATGAGAAGAAAAGAAGGAGAAGGAAGGAGAGGGAGAAGGAAGAAGGAGCCAAAGTAGAGAAAAGAAGTCACTTGACAGATCGAAATTTAGGGTCAATTTCATTTTGCTCCTGAAAGATACAAAAATATTCAGGGTTTGCCCCCAAAAGGATTAATTTTTCTACATTATGCTCTCAAAGAAACAAAAACGTTGCAATGTGGTCCACCGTCTTATTTTTAGTTAGTCGTCCATCTGTATTGTACCAAATCAACTAATCAGGAATCACAAAACAGACGAACGACCAAATGAAAAAAAAAATAAAATGGTAGATTACATTGCCACATTTTTATTTTTTTAAAGGAGCAATGTGGAAAAATTAATCATGCGAGAGAGGCAAACTGAGAATTTTTGTATTTTTTAGGGGACAAAATAGAATTTTTCCCAAAATTTATGGCAGTTTTGAGGAACATCAGTGAATTGCGAGGAACAGATACTAAAACTGAATCGGGGAAGGAAAAGGGGAAGAAGGAGGGAGGAGGAGGAAAATCGAGAGGAAAATGACAGAGGAGGAGAAGGAAAAGAGGTAGGAGAATAGGGAGAAGAATGAAGGAGGAGGAGCAGAAGGAGGAGAAAGAGAAATATAAGAGGAGGAAGGAGCATGGGAGGAGAAGGGGAAGGAAAGGGAGGAAAATCGGGAGGAAGAAAGAATGAAAAGAAAGAGGAGGAGAAGGAGACGGCTAAGGAGGAAGCGGAGGAGGAGAAGGAAGAAGAGGGAGGAGGAAAAGCATGGGAAGAAGAGAAGAATAGTCACTCGAAAGATCTATTCTGGATTTTGAGCATCTAATATAGCTATATTCATTCCTTTGTCTGTGGGTTAAAGTATTCGATCTTTTATAGTTCCCTTCAACCGAAAAAAACTCTCAAATACTGCTTTCATAACTTTAAGTTTGTTTCTGTTAAATAAAACGCAATCTGAGTGGCATTGATTCCAGATAAGCCAAGCAGTCGAAGTTTGTGAATTGTGCTACTAAAAAATTACTATTAGTGCAGATTGAAAACGGAAAACCTAGATGAAGAACCCTGATAGAATCATATACCTTTTTCCATTGTGAGCAGTATGTTCTATCCAGTCTGATGGAGCCTTTTCAATGATGCAAGGCTGAGCCATTGTTGCCTGAAATTCAACAAGATGCAGATGTTATCAAGCATTCCGCGCAGAAATGATGCAAACAATTATATGCAGACAACTCTTACTGGAATGCTGGCAGGGATGACTGAGCTTTGTTGACCAGTTTGCTGTGCAGGTGTAACAGAGTTGATGCTCTGACTCCCAGTTGACACCCAAGGATGCACCACAGCAGGAATGAGCACTTTTGTCTTAGAATATAGGCTGGTACTGAGTTGTGGTATCTGAATTCACTTGTAGTTGGCCACTGGATGACAGGGATAACTGAACAGATGAATTTAGTAAAGTTAAGGGCTAAAGACATTGTCAGATGGGTGAAGCAGTCAACCAACGTGCTTAAAAATATTACATTACATGCTGAAGAGAGAGCCATTCCTGGGCTGTCTAAACCAGGCATATAGTTTTAGGAAACTGAGAATTTTGTGGAGGCTGTGGATAGGTATTTGGAATTCGAGCATTTTGCTGAGGTATTGTGGACAGTAATTTCGAATTTGAGCATTTTGATGAGGTTCTGATGGAACAGGCATAACAGGCCTATTTGCCTGAACTTCTGCCACTAGAATTGATGTGGTGCCTGTGGCGGTGGCAGAACATGTCCTGCCAAACCGGGCCATGGAGGTTGCTGCAGCACCAGTTGAGAGAATTCGAGTTGTTTAGTGTGAAAAGGCATTCCAACATTTGCCCACCCAACCGTCTAAAATTGTTTAGAAGCCACTGGAATATATGGCGGTGCCTGCTGTGCTCGAACAGCAGGTGTTCCAGCAGGATGGAACTGCAGCAACATTTAGTTTTAAAAACAATAATGGGTTCCGATTAACATAAGATAATGCAAGCAGATGTCACACAATTTAGGAAGAACAAAAATCCTCACTTAGGGCATCAGTTCATAAAAGGATTATGCACGTTTTGTTTAAGTTAGAGCTCACTTGAACTCTCAGAGTCCATTGAACCGAAGCTGTAATGGGACTTTGAAATATCAAAAGGCTGAGGACAACTCAAGAGATACTTCAGGCATGAGCACAGAGATATGTATGCAAACTATTAGGACATGTAGAAAGATCCACCGTAACGTGAGAGAAAAGTTATCGATATGTCATTCTCGAATTAATTTAACTTATTAGTCATGTTTATGTCTTAGAGACATAGAAGTAACCCAAATTTGAGACTTGACAACTTTAGTTACACTGTAACATGCAGGGAGGTCTTCAAAATTTACCCCCAAAGCACCAACCCCCACCAGTTAAAACAGGAATAGATAGATGAATGAAGAAATGCAGCAATACCTGAAAAAGATAATCATTCTAAAACCAAATGCAGAATGCTCCAAAAACCATTCACTCCTTGTGGGAAACAATACAGATTTGCTTCAAGAAGAGGAGTAAATATGCAAGGTAACAGCAATAAGAAATGGATGCCAATAAATGATACAAAAGAAGAGTAAGAAGATTGAGTTTGATGCTACCCTTATTTGTCACTACTTTCAGGTACCTTGTGTGCGGGCAAAAATTCGCACAATCACTGAAATGCTGAAGGTGCGCCCTAATCTTCGAGGATCATCCAAGTCATGAGCTGCAAAATCAGAGAAAGGTTAGAGGGACCCCCGGCGTTGAGCCAAGGGAGGCCCCTCCGATGCCTAAATCAGTATTGCGATCAACACATGAATAGGTTAGTGTGTAAGGCTAGAGAAATGGTAAAAGGTCTGTGCGTGAAGTATGGAGCTAAGGTGCTCATACATGAGGCCCCCTCTTCTTTGGGTCTTCACCCATATATATAGAGAAAATTAAAGAGTCACTTACCATCATGTATTGTGCAGCCGTCAATGTAAGGAAATAGGCATGCACTAACCTGCCAAAACACTCATCACCTGCCATATATTCATTGTAGTAGGTCCCACTTGTGATATGTGTTAAGTCATTTATACTCCTTGGGAGTGGGGCTGGTGGACCCACCTGACAAATAATGTTCCATCACCTTGATAGGACATCAAATAAAAGATTATGAACTAAAATTTTAGACCATTCCAATGAAAATTAATAACATTAGAAGTGGTAAAATTCAGGAAACAGAATGAACACAAATTATCAGAGATTAGAGATCGAAATAATACCAGATTTACACCAATCTTCATATAATTTTACTCGTAAAAAGGAAAACTAAGGATTCAACATATATGTCAGATACTCTTAAACAATGATAAGTTCTTACTATATCATCCAGGAACAAGGATCGTGAGCACACCTCTTTCCATAGAAGATATTGATTAGCAAGAGATTTAACTCGGCTAAGCAATCCAACCAACTCGTTCATCGCAATATTTGTATGTTGATGAGGTATGCTTTTGAATGCTTAATATCCGAAATCACCTCAAATAAAAGACTATTAATTAAAATTTTTAGAATAGTCTAAAGAAAATTAAAAACACTAGAAGTAATTAAATTCAGGAAACAAAATAACACAAATTACAGAGATTAGAGTTTGAAATAATACCTGTTTTACACCAATCTTTATCTTCATATAATTTTGCTGGTAGAATGCAAAACAAAAGATTCAACATAAATGGCATATACTCTTAAAAAATCATAATATCTTACTATATCATACAGGAACAAGGTTCGTGAGCACACCTCTTTCCATAGACGATATTGATTAGCCAGCAGATATTTAACTCGGATAAGCAATGCAACCAACTTGTTCACCCCAATATTTGTATGTTGATGAGATATGCTTTTGAATACTTAACATCCACAACCACATCAAGCAGTTGATCCCAACTTATACCACAATTAAGGCAATCTAACCTGGTGCTAAATTTTTCAATACACCGATCAAATACACAACAAAGTTCTCTTTTAGATAATTGACGCCACAACAAATTTATACTAACTTTCCGGGAAGAGAGAACAAGAGTTATTATCCGTACATCTAAGACATATCATAGTCAATGAATTTAAACAAGAACATATGTTCAAGAACTACTAACAAACAAGTTAGGATGACTTATGAAAAGTGCTTTTAGGACTTACTACTTTTCTCACAAATACTTTAAAGAAAAAAAGTAGCATTTGTTATCCTTATTAAAATTACTTTTAGACAAATCAAAAGTAACTTCACCTCTTTAAATAAGCCAGTAAGTAGAAGTGAGAAAAAAAAATTAAGAAACTTTTACTTCTTTAAAATCACTTCTATGTTAAAAACTTCTTACATTTATTGTATATCAAAATACATAAACTACTACACCAAAATACACACACTAATATATTACTCCCTCCGTTTCTAAATATCTGTCGTTTTACACAATTTTTTTTGTTCCACAATATCTGTCGTTTAATGAAACCAAAGCATAATTAATATTTTTTCTTCCAAATTTACCCTTAACTTTTCATTGCATTAGATTAGGTGGAGGCTAAGTGTCTTTCATATTCTTTTCCTTCCCAATACGTATTGAATAAGGGTATTTTAGTTTTGTGCAATTATTTTTTATTCATAATAGAGCTATTTAATAGTTTCCTTAATCTTTGTGCAAAAACCTTAAACGACAGATATTAAGAACGAATGGAGTATATATATAAACACAAACACGGATACTAATACATCACAAATAACCGGCACACACGAAGATGTCACCAAACACGCACGCATTAATACATCAAAAACCACACCCATATACGCACACACTAACTAATATACACCAAAAACCACACGTACACACAACCCTACTTATACATCAAAAATGACACGCACACACAAACACACTAATATGAAAAAACACATATTCACATACACTAATGCACCAAAAATACACATATACCAATGCACCACACACACATCATGTTAACACACTAACCCACCAAAAAACATACATGTGCTAATACATAAAAACACGCACACATACACACACTAATGGACCAAAAATCACATACATATCCCTATACACTAAAACACACGTACTAATTTATCAAAAAAATACACACCATAATACACAAAACACTGGCACGCACACTCAAAGAAACAAAAAAACACACATACATATATTAAGAAACCAAAAACAATACATGCACTAAAACACCATACAAGTATACCCATTAGTATACCATAAAATACACACACAGTATTAAGAAACACTAATACACCAAAATAATCACTAATACATGAAAACACACACGTGCACATACATACACTAATACACAAGGAAATATACGCATACCCCAATACACCAAAAAAAACACACACTAATAAACCAAACAAAGAACAAACACAACACACTCTTACAACCAAAACACCTTTAGACAGACACTAATACGACAAAAACACACACACACATACTAATACACGCGCACACTAATACACAATAAACACACTAATATATGAACTAATATACACCAAAAACCACACACACACATTCACCCACAATAATACACACAAATATATCAAAAATCACACGTACACACTAAAACACACAGACAACCCTATTAATACATAAAAAATGACACGCACACACAAACACACTAATATGTAAAAACATACATTCACATACACTAATATACCAAAAATACACAAATATACTAATAAACCACACACACATCATGTTAACACACTAATCCACCAAAAAACACGCATGTGTTAATACATAAAAACACGTGCACATACACACTAATTTATCAAAAAAAATACACGCAACAAAATACATAAAACACGGGCACGCCTACTCTAAGAAACCAAAAACACACTTATTAACAAACACTAATACATTAGAATAATCACTAATACATGAAAACACACACATGTGCACATACACACACTAATACACACATACCCCAATACACCAAAACACAAATATTAATACACCAAAAACATACATACACTAATAAACCAAACAAAAAATAAATACAACACACTCTTATAACCAAAACACCTATAGACAAACACTAATACGACAAACCCACACACACGTACTAATACACAACAAAAATACATACGCACATACTAATACACAATGAACACACACTAATATATCAACTAATAAACACCAAAAACCACACGCACGCACGCACACACACTCATTCACCCACAATAATACACACATATAGCAAAAATCACATGTACACACTAAAACGCACACACAACCCTACTAATACATAAAAAATGACACGCACACACAAACACACTAATATGTAAAAACACATATTCACAAACACTAATACACAAAAATTACACACATATATTAATGCACCACACACACATCATGTTAACACACTAACCCACCAAAAAAGACGCATGTGCTAATACATAAAAACACGCGTATGTGCGTATGTATACATACACTATACACAAGATATGAACAAGATGAAAATATACGACACTTACTATCAATGCTCATTTTTTGTTTGTGAATCCAATGTATGAAACATGTGACATGATAGTGAGTCTTGGTGTGGCGTGATGGATATTTACTCTTGCTAATGCTCATTGTTTTCCGGATTTTCAATTTGTTTGGGTTAGTTTTAATGGTTTAACTTTTTCACATGGCCATAGATTTGTTGACTTGCACCGATTTTCTTATCTTTGTTGACCTTTGCAAATGATTCTTATCGACATGGTTTTCTTAATGTCTATTCTTTGATTTGTGTTATGTATAGACATTAAATTGAAGAGAGGACAAAGGGAAGTACTCATATTAAGGTTGGAATTATTCTAGTTATGTACATATATTTATCAGAGCATGTATTGATTTTTTGGGTTAATTTTTCATAATTTTATAATACTCCTTAGTTTCAATAATGTATTTGTGAAATTCACTTTCGAATTTGGTAGATTGCTTTTTTAGGTAATGTTGATGTGAGATGGTAGTTTTATTTTTAATATGTATGAATAGATGTTTACTATTAAGGGATATTGATTTTGTGAAAGTTTTTGTTGTTGAAAGGTAGCCAATTTGATTTCTATTTTCCCCCTTTCTCTTGTATCATGAAAGTTATGTTTTATATCACCCAACAAATTTTATGCATGCTTGTGAGTCCATTATGTAGTTTTTTTGTTCCATTATGATATTGATGTATTTCTCTTTCTTTTTCTTTTTCTCCCCCTCTGTATGCACACAGATTGGCAACACGTATAGAAAAATTTAGTGGTATTCCCTTTATTTATTTTCATTAGGGTTGTGTAATTAACACACACATACACCAAAACACACAAAGTAACACAATAATGCACCAAAAAAATACACAAAAAAAATACACATACTCACTTATACAAAGAAAAACACACTAATACCCCAACTAGGCACACTTCTGCACCACGAGACACACATACACACTAATGCATCAAGCTGACACACAAAATAGTAGAACTCTAATCATTCACATTGACTGCAATCATATAGTAATAATATTAATAGTCCCTGTGCCCTTACAAAATTGGTCTCCTCTACCTTGTAGATGCTTCATAGTGTTTATCCACTAAATGACAACTTAGATAAGGTTCTTCATTTTCCTTTCCTAATAAATTAGATTAACCACTACATTAATCAAGCCAAAAACCACCAAAGGGGATGGGGTGTTAATAAGAAAGAACTATTCTTCAAAGGAGACGTGCACATGTATTTATGGAGTATCATAACAATATGAGTATTTATGATCAGCATGGACATTATGAAACAGAGAGCTATATTATTTTTGATAAATAAAACAAGAAAATGAAATATAGTAAATCAATGACTTGGACCAAAAATTATTGTGAACGAATGAGGATGTGTAAACACGAAATAATTCTAAGTCACCAATTGGGTGCATCAACAGTTTAAAAGTGAGCAGTAAACAAGTATAGCACAAGTATGAACAAACAAAGGAAAAAATATACCAACCAAATGAAGAATTTAGGGGTATCTCTTTTATTGACTTTCATTAGGGTTGTGTATAAAATCTATCAAAACATAGGTGATGTAGTTAACAANACGACGCGTGAGGGTGTAGGTGGTTGATCCAACTTTGGTCGGTGGGCTGGTCACTTGTCTTCCCAAGGAGTCCCTGATGGTCTCCAATTCCTGATTCGACGCTCCAGTGAATGTCACGTAAAATAACTGTTTTGCCCTTCGGGTCCCAGTTTGACCAAAATAATTTTATGCNCCGGATTGTCAATTTGTTTGGGTTAGTTTTAATGGTTTAACTTTTTCACATGGCCATAGATTTGTTGACTTGCACCGATTTTCTTATCTTTGTTGACCTTTGCAAATGATTCTTATCGACATGGTTTTCTTAATGTCTATTCTTTGATTTGTGTTATGTATAGACATTAAATTGAAGAGAGGACAAAGGGAAGTACTCATATTAAGGTTGGAATTATTCTAGTTATGTACATATATTTATCAGAGCATGTATTGATTTTTTGGGTTAATTTTTCATAATTTTATAATACTCCTTAGTTTCAATAATGAATTTGTGAAATTCACTTTCAAATTTGGTAGATTGCTTTTTTAGGTAATGTTGATGTGAGATGGTAGTTTTATTTTTAATATGTATGAATAGATGTTTACTATTAAGGGATATTGATTTTGTGAAAGTTTTTGTTGTNATTTCTCAATTCTCAAATAAGCGAGATTTTTTGTTCTCTTTGCAAATATATCATTTGTGTTATAAATGATTATAAACATGTTTGTGAACTCATGATCGGGTGGTTCGTCTTGAATTAAAATTTTGGACCAATTAGAGTTTTAAAATACGCGTTGGGTGATCGTTTGAATGGTTTAATGATTGAGAGAATTCAAAATCCTTTCCTATTAAATGTAAATGCACATATGATCAAATGGCAGAGGGTTTACGTTCCGAGTTGAAACTATAGTTGAGTTCATAAATGCAAATGTGGCCTTGTTGGTCTTTATACTTGGGAGCGAATTGTGATTCGAAAGCGTATCTTCTTTAGGGTGCAATTCTCCTAAATGCTTGGAATGTATGGGTTGTATCGACCTTGAGTGGTTTATTAGGATATTTTTTTCTTTGGTTTGACACTGTATTGGTGTGGCTTTATCATTTTCATACATAATTTACTTTTCATTTAACATTTTCACATTATTAGGTATGAGTATTTTTTATAATATCAATCATATCAAAATACTTATTTTCAAACCTGTGTGTCTTGGAATTGAGATTTCTATTGAGCTGTTGATGTTCGCCCTATGTTGTTTCCTTTTTTTCAGAATTACACGGGTGGTATAAATACAAAGTATGTCGGACTGCCAATTTATGTTTATATCAACTTCGCGTGTTGTAACAAACATGTACATTGTAATAAACTCAAGTTGTATTACTGTGCCTACAAGAATGTTATGACGAAGCATAGTTTGCTATGTAACTATTAAAGGTTGTTAACTATATCACCTATGTTTTGATAAATTTTATACACAACCCTAATGAAAGTCAATAAAAGAGATACCCCTAAATTCTTCATTTGGTTGGTATATTTTTTCCTTTGTTTGTTCATACTTGTGCTATACTTGTTTACTGCTCTCTTTTAAATTGTTGATGCACCCAATTGGTGACTTAGAATTATTTCGTGTTTACCCATCCTCATTCATTCACAATAATTTTTGGTCAAAGTCATTGATTTACTATATTAAAATATTTTTCATTTTCTTGTTTTATTTATCAAAAATAATATAGCTCTCTGTTTCATAATGTCCATGCTGATCATAAATACTCATATTGTTATGATACTCCATAAATACATGTGCACGTCTCCTTTGAAGAATAGTTCTTTCTTATTAACACCCCATCCCCTTTGGTGGTTTTTGGCTTGATTAATGTAGTGGTTAATCTAATTTATTAGGAAAGGAAAATGAAGAACCTTATCTAAGTTGTCATTTAGTGGATAAACACTATGAAGCATCTACAAGGTAGAGGAGACCAATTTTGTAAGGGCACAGGGACTATTAATATTATTACTATATGATTGCAGTCAATGTGAATGATTAGAGTTCTACTATTTTGTGTGTCAGCTTGATGCATTAGTGTGTATGTGTGTCTCGTGGTGCAGAAGTGTGCCTAGTTGGGGTATTAGTGTGTTTTTCTTTGTATAAGTGAGTATGTGTATTTTTTTTGTGTATTTTTTTGGTGCATTATTGTGTTACTTTGTGTGTTTTGGTGTATGTGTGTGTTAATTACACAACCCTAATGAAAATAAATAAAGGGAATACCACTAAATTTTTCTATACGTGTTGCCAATCTGTGTGCATACAGAGGGGGAGAAAAAGAAAAAGAAAGAGAAATACATCAATATCATAATGGAACAAAAAAACTACATAATGGACTCACAAGCATGCATAAAATTTNAGATCAAATGGCAGAGGGTTTACGTTCCGAGTTGAAACTATAATTGAGTTAATAAATGCAAATGTGGCCTTGTTGGTCTTTATACTTGGGAGCGAATTGTAATTCGAAAGCGTATCTTCTTTAGGGTGCAATTCTCCTAAAAGCTTGGAATGTATGGGTTGCATCGACCTTGAGTGGTTTATTAGGATATTTTTTTCTTTGGTTTGACACTGTATTGGTATGGTTTTATCATTTTCATACATAATTTACTTTTCATTTAACATTTTCACATTATTAGGTATGAGTATTTTTTTATAATATCAATCATATCAAAATACTTATTTTCAAACCTTTGTGTCTTGGAATTGAGATTTCTATTGAGCTGTTGATGTTCGCCCTATGTTGTTTCATTTTTTTCAGAATTACACGGGTGGTATAAATACAAAGTATGTCGGACTGCCAATTTATGTTTATATCAACTTCGCGTGTTGTAACAAACATGTACATTGTAATAAACTCAAGTTGTATTACTGTGCCTACAAGAATGTTATGACGAAGCATAGTTTGCTATGTAACTATTAAAGGTTGTTAACTATATCACCTATGTTTTGATAAATTTTATACACAACCCTAATGAAAGTCAATAAAAGAGATACCCCTAAATTCTTCATTTGGTTGGTATATTTTTTCCTTTGTTCGTTCATACTTGGGCAATACTTGTTTACTGCTCTCTTTTAAATTGTTGATGCACCCAATTGGTGACTTAGAATTATTTCATGTTTACCCATCCTCATTCATTCACAATAATTTTTGGTCTAAGTCATTGATTTACTATATTAAAATATTTTTCATTTTCTTGTTTTATTTATCAAAAATAATATAGCTCTTTGTTTCATAATGTCCATCCTTATCATATATACTCATATTGTTATGATATTCCATAAATACATGTGCATGTCTCCTTTGAAGAATAGTTCTTTCTTATTAAGACCTCATCCCCTTTTGTGGTTTTTGGCTTGATTAATGTAGTGGTTAATCTAATTTATTAGGAAAGGAAAATGAAGAAACCTTATCTAAGTTGTCATTTAGTGGATAAACACTATGAAGCATCTAAAGGCAGAGGAGACCAATTTTGTAAGGGCACGGGGGACTATTAATATTATTACTATATGAATGCAGCCAATGTGAAAGATTAGAGTTCTACTATTTTGTGTGTTAGCTTGACGCATTAGTGTGTATGTGTGTCTCGTGTTGTAGAAGTGTGCATGGTTGGGGTATTAGTGTGTTTTTCTTTGTATAAGTGAGTATGTGTACTTTTTTTGTGTATTTGTGTATTTTTTTGATGCATTATTGTGTGTAATTTATTGTGTGTTTTGGTGTATGTGTGTGTTAATTATATCACTTATGTTTCGACAAGTTTTATATACAATCCTAATGAAAGTAAATAAAGGGAATACCACTAAATTTTTCTATACGTATTGTCAATCTATGCATACATGAGGGGAGAAAGAGAGAAAGGGAAAGAGAAATACATCAATATCATAATGGAACAAAAAAACTGCATAATGGACTCACAAGCATGCATAAAATTTGTCGGGTGATATAAAGCATAACTTTCATGATACAAGAGAAAGGTTGGCTACCTTTCAACTACAAAAACTTTCACAAAATCAATATTCTTAATAGTAAACATCTATTCACATGTATTAAAAATAAAACTACAATCTCACATCAACATTACCTAAAAAAGCAATCTATCAAATTCAAAAGTGAACTTCACAAATACATTATTGAAACTAAAGACTATTATAAAATTATGAAATACTAACCCAAAAAATCAATACATGCTCTGATAGATATATGTACATAACCAGAATAATTCCAACCTTAATATGAGTACTTCCCTTAGTTCTTCATCCTCACTTCAATTTAATGTCTATACATTACACAAATCAGGGAATAGACCTTAAGAAGACCATCTCGATAAGAATCATTTGCAGAGGTCAACAAAGATAAGAAAATTGGTGCAAGACAACAAATCTATGGCCATGTGAAAAAGTTAAACCATTAAAACCAACCCAAACAAATTGGCAATCAAAAAAAAAATGAGCATTAACAAGAGTATATATCCATCACGCCACACCAAGACTCACTGTCATGTCACATGTTCCATACATTGGATTCACAAACAAAATATTAGCATTGATAGTAAGTGTCATATATATTCATCCAGTTCATATGTTAAATCAAGTTACGACTTATGTCAGTTAATTGCATGGATAAAATAAAATAATCTAATTGAATACATGATAATCAAATCAAATAGTATAATTAATATCAATTTTATCCGTATAGCACGACTAAACGACGCATAAACAAAGTAGCCATACCCGTATAGTGATTTTTTTGGAAACCATTGGTTCATATTCCTTGTTCTTTCTCGATTCTTCATTTGCTTCCACTCTTACTGGCTTAAGTTCAACGATGGTGCACAAAAGCTCTGCTTCAATTCCTCAATCCTCTACTAGTATAGAAAATAGTTAATGTTTAGTTAGAGAGAGGTTTCAAGAGAGACAGAGAAAGAGGGGGAGAGTTGTGGGAAAGAGAACAATAAAATTCTTTAGAAACGCATAATTCTAGAACAAAGTGATCCAACAACACAAATTTATCTATAAGTATCTGTATGAATTCCAGAGCAGGTTCAAATACATGCAAAAACACACAAATGACACAACTGTGAAGAAAAAGAATTTGCCACAATACACATGTATAGAAATATCATATGCATGTACTTACATAAGTTGTTAATTTTTCTTTTAATATATGAGCCAAACTGCTAATTAGAAATGTTACATATTGTCAGTGGAACAAAACTGTTATTTTGTAATCCAAAGTTAGGAGGAACAGTAAAATCGTAACATGTGCCCAAATAGATTTATAAGATGTTTTGGTCATACCAGGCTGNTCGATAAGAATAATTTGCAGAGGTCAACAAAGATAAGAAAATTGGTGCAAGGCAACAAATCTATGGTCATGTGAAAAAGTTAAACCATTAAAACCAACCCAAACAAATTGGCAATCAAAAAAAAAATTAGCATTAACAAGAGTATATATCCATCACGCCACACCAAGACTCACTGTCATGTCACATGTTCCATACATTGGATTCACAAACAAAATATTAGCATTGATAGTAAGTGTCANATTTTTTTCAGAATTACACGGGTGGTATAAATACAAAGTATGTCGGACTACCAATTTATGTTTATATCAACTTCGCGTGTTGTAACAAACATATACATTGTAATAAACTCAAGTTGTATTACTGTGCCTACAAGAATGTTATGACGAAGCATAGTTTGCTATGTAACTATTAAAGGTTGTTAACTATATCACCTATGTTTTGATAAATTTTATACACAACCCTAATGAAAGTCAATAAAAGAGATACCCCTAAATTCTTCATTTGGTTGGTATATTTTTTCCTTTGTTCGTTCATACTTGGGCAATACTTGTTTACTGCTCTCTTTTAAATTGTTGATGCACCCAATTGGTGACTTAGAATTATTTCATGTTTACCCATCCTCATTCATTCACAATAATTTTTGGTCTAAGTCATTGATTTACTATATTAAAATATTTTTCATTTTCTTGTTTTATTTATCAAAAATAATATAGCTCTTTGTTTCATAATGTCCATCCTTATCATATATACTCATATTGTTATGATATTCCATAAATACATGTGCATGTCTCCTTTGAAGAATAGTTCTTTCTTATTAAGACCTCATCCCCTTTTGTGGTTTTTGGCTTGATTAATGTAGTGGTTAATCTAATTTATTAGGAAAGGAAAATGAAGAAACCTTATCTAAGTTGTCATTTAGTGGATAAACACTATGAAGCATCTAAAGGCAGAGGAGACCAATTTTGTAAGGGCACGGGGGACTATTAATATTATTACTATATGAATGCAGCCAATGTGAAAGATTAGAGTTCTACTATTTTGTGTGTTAGCTTGACGCATTAGTGTGTATGTGTGTCTCGTGTTGTAGAAGTGTGCATGGTTGGGGTATTAGTGTGTTTTTCTTTGTATAAGTGAGTATGTGTACTTTTTTTGTGTATTTGTGTATTTTTTTGATGCATTATTGTGTGTAATTTATTGTGTTACTTTGTATGTTTTGGTGTATGTGTGTGTTAATTATATCACTTATGTTTCGACAAGTTTTATATANCAGAAAATAGTTAATGTTTAGTTAGAGAGAGGTTTCAAGAGAGACAGAGAGAGAGGGGGAGAGTTGTGGGAAAGAGAACAATAAAATTCTTTAGAAACGCATAATTCTAGAACAAAGTGATCCAACAACACAAATTTATCTATAAGTATCTGTATGAATTCCAGAGCAGGTTCAAATACATGCAGAAACACACAAATGACACAACTGTGAAGAAAAAGAATTTGCCACAATACACATGTATAGAAATATCATATGCATGTACTTACATAAGTTGTTAATTTTTCTTTTAATATATGAGCCACAAACTGCTAATTAGAAATGTTACATATTGTCAATGGAACAAAACAGTTATTTGTAATCCCAAGTTAGGAGGAACAGTAAAATCGTAACATGTGCCCAAATAGATTTATAAGATGTTTTGGTCATACCAGGCTGCTATTAAATTAAAAATAAAAAAGAACAATGGGATTGCCGAACCACGAATGCAAAACCTAAAGTGTAGATAAAGAAGATAACAGAAAAAGAATTATCAAAATAACTAATCTCATCATGTTTCAATGGCCAGAATTGTTCCTTTTTTTTTATCGAAAGGCTTCACAGATCACAGTCACAAATTCTTCGTGAATTTATAGTAATACCCTGTTAAGAAATAAGTAAGATAGAGAGGGAAAAGAAAAATAATTAACAAAATCACTAACCATATCATGTTTTAACGCCGGAATAGTACTTTTTTTTTTGTTCGAAACAGCCGGAATAGTTCAATGAAACACAGTAGTTATATATGTTGCGTTTTATACAGAGCCTGTCAAAAAACCATCAGAACCTAAATTTAATTTTACAATACAAATCGCAATAAAAAAATCAGCATGAAATTCAATTAAATTAAATAAAAAAAAAAGCCAAACTAATGTGATAACTCCATGCAACCAAGAACGCATGACCAATTCCACACAGGGAAATCAAAGACTTGATCAATTCCATCAACCTTGCCCTAATCGAAAGAATAAAAGTTTTGTGCAATTACAATGATAAAAAAAGGGTCGGGTTTATCAAAGAAGCAGCCGAGCCACAGAGAGAGGGGGGGAGAGAGGGAGACATACCTGGGCTGTGTCGATGGCGGTNTCCGGTTTATCAAAGAAGCCGCTGAGCCACAGAGAGAGGAAAGGGGCAGAGAGAGGGGGGAGAGATACCTGGGCAGTGTCGATGGCGGTGCGTGAAAGGGCATCGTGGCAATTTCGTTATGATGAGGCAGTGCTGAGATAGAGAGGATGCGGAGAATGATGAGAGAGAAGAGAAGAGAGGGGTGACGAGAGAAACAGGGGAGATCGGAAGGATATCGTACATGTTGGGGGGCTGTGAGTGGCGGTCGATACGGTGAAGAGAGTGGAGGGAGAACGAGAAGAGAGAGGAATAGTGTCAGAGAGAAACAATTGAATTAGCTGAGAGGGAGAATATTTGGGTGTGATGTCTAATTGAAATAGGAAAGCAGAGGAGAGAGAGAGAGAACTCAGAGAAGTATTTGAATTTAGAAAGCACATGGGAGAAGATCTGTAACGCAGGCGAGAAGATTTAGTGCCGTTATTATTAGGCGCGATTTAGGCTAAGTAAAAGGTGAATTGCATTTTATACCCTCAAAAATTTAATAATTCTTATTTTATACTCTCAAAAATTAAATTTCTCATATTTTTCCATCAACGTATTAAAAGTTATTACAATATAATCCTGTAGTTAGTTTTTCAAGTCATTCCATCAACTTTATTAAGATGATTTTGACGAAATAAGCAACTAAAGGAAGTGTAAGAACCATCATTGTTATATTTGTGTATTATGACCACATAATAAATTATAGTGGTTATAGTAATCGATGATAACAATAGAAGTGTGTGTTACGTGCATACAAACTTTAAAGAGTCTTAAATGTAATATTTTAAATATAAAGGATTTAGATGATTAAATGACAAATCTATGAAGTCAAATTATAATTAATGAAATATCTTCTACCTTCAATTTGAGCATTTTGGTTTTTTATTTGCTTTTATTAGTTACATTGCTCAATCGGTATTGATGAGGGGTCTGAGCATAATATTCTTAATATAAGAGATTTATGTAATTAAATGATAAATTTCAGTTAGTCTAAGTATAATTTATTTAAAATTGATTAAACTATCTTGATATTCTTACCATGGGAGTCTTTAACCAAAAAATAATTTATATAATATTTTTATTTCACTAGTCAATTTTAGATTTATTAATTCTGAACATGCTTATCAAATTGGGCATAAAATCAATACAGCGGTAATTATTAATATTATTTTTTAAAATATTATTATGAAATTTATATTTATCTCTTTTGCATTATTGATCTTACGTTAAAAACGAAATCAAATAATATATAGAGTTTAATAGACTCTCCGTGTAAATGTTTATCTACGTGGATCAATTTACACATTTCCTCATAGCCTTGGGGTCGTGTCTCGAACTCATGTGTGCAAAATGTAAGGGACTAGTTCTTATGGGAATTTTTTTGTCTAAGTCTATGCTTTATGACAAAAGGAGAGTACCCTAAAATGAAGATTGGGAGAGTAAATCAAAATTCTCGTGTGGGGTATTCTGAAGGTGTAACCTATGCATTGAAAAAATGGTTCGAGAGTTCAACTATAGGAGAGATCAATTGGTTCACCAAAACCCAACCCAATGTCACACGTTTTCTAGGTTTGAAGGGATCTGTATCAATAGTTTTGTTTTTAATTTTATCAAGTTCGAATGGTAAACAAATGGACCCTTTTGACCTCTAAAAAAATAGATCGACATAAATTTAGTTAAACACAACACGAACCCAATTTGACATGAACATATTTTTACATGATACGCCTTACACTCAACAAAATAAGACACTATATGAATTATTGACGATCCTATTCAAATTTTATAAAAAAATATTCAAAATAAAATTGTTAAAAATTACATCAAAATCAACTATCTTAAGTCTATACTCCGGTCATTCTGGTCTTTTTAGCAACCCAGCACTAACCTCACAAATAAATTATCTCATATACTCATTTTTTTTGCACAAAAGTTCATCATTTAAATTGCCTTGATTAAATTCAAAATGGCTAGATATAATTGATGCATCGACCTAGTGCCAAAAATTAGCTAATAGAAAGTAGTCAAAATTTGAATTTATCACTGCTCATTTCTATCACATCACTTATTCTATTATAAGTTAAGTCATTTAATTTTTGATTAATTTTTTGCTCAAAATACAATTTTTATTTTTAATATTATTTATACATGATTGTGTAAACATGTTGATATTTTTTTAAGTCATGTATTATCAATTTTTGTTTTAAAAAATAATTGGTAGAAATAAATTTTAAGTTATACAATTTTAGATTTTTGTTTTGATATAATAAGATCGATTTTTTTGGACGTTCAAATTTTATTACACCCTGTCTTGAAGACACGGGTTATTGCTAGTTGACACGTATCCTCTCTCTTTTTAGACTGACTTCTTAATGGATTAGATTTGTGTTGTTCATGGATTCGAATTCGATTTGACAAATTTGATCCGATTATTTGAATATCCAATTCTAATAAATTAATTAGAGTTTATGTAATAAATTACATTTGAATTCAACTCAATATTATCAAATAATTACCAAATTACATAATATATTTACATATAGTCTTATACAATTTGAATTGGATTATTATAGAATCAGATAAAAATAAATTCAAATTCGATGCATGAAAAAAAATGTATGATTCATATTCAGGTTTGAATAATTGATTAAAAAAATTAATTCATATGTAACTTAATATATTTGAACATAGGTCAAATTTAAATTATAATATGACAGACCTAATTATAGGTGTCAACTAAGAACTCTAAACAAGCTTATACTTCTCTTAGAAAACAATTGAACTAAAAGAAGCTCTTTAATTACCCCGATGTTCACACGAGGAGATGAATAAAAAGTTTAAAATCCCAAAAATTCAATAATGTCAACATAATAAGCTTGGACCTCCTTTTAAAAGCATGGATTTAATGGCCTTTTAAAACATATTTGTGAGGCACATGCCACTTCAATCAAGGCCTGTATGAGGAGAGACCTTGGAGACACGACAGGACAGTATAGTTTAAAGCATAAGCTTCACGTTGGCTATTTGAAAAACTACTACGTTTGCTAGTTGTAAAACTATTAGGGTATTTTTGGTATATTTTTTGGAAGGGATTTGAATTGATTTGTCTAAACCCTTCAAAGATAAAATTCAAAGATGAGATTTAATATTTAATACTGTCAATACTCATGTTTGGTATGCGCAGAGATATATAACTATTATGATAATATATTTGCATATAAATGAATATTGTGTCTTTTAACCAATTTAATCCAAACTTATGTTAAATGTCTATAGGGGGTATAAATGTCATTTAAATATTAAACTCAATAACCTACATATAAAACCCATGAACTTGGGTTTCATGACCGAGCCTAAACTAGGCTGGGTTTCAAACCTTGAGTTAGATGTGTATTTACCAAACACAGGTTTGAGGGGGTTTATTCCTCAACCCATGTTCCAAAATCCTCCAAACCCACATACCAAACATACCCTTAGGGATTTATCTTTCAAGTAGAAACAGGAATGAATTGTAAATGTAACTTTTTTAAGTTTGAATTTTGGTAATTACTTGGGATTAAGCCATGAAAGATTTATTTATCATAAATACCTTAATCCCGACATTGACCGGGTCAAAAAACTTGGGCAATCAGTATTAGAAGACGTTTATGTTCTTTCTCCGTTGAAGTTGAGAGTCGACCACAATGATTAAGATCAAGTTGACTTCTTTCATACTTTTTCTAACATATTTTGAATTGAACCGGAAAGAGAATTAGTCAAGGTGTGTGATGATACACAAAAGTGGATTTATGCACAATCAAAGTGTACGATTCAGGATAATTAATAAAACAATCGATAAAGAAATTAATAAAAGAGACAAATATTAGATCAACACAGGCAACACACAGATGTATAGTGGTTCGGTTAGGGTAACCTACTCTAATTTGAAGGCGACAATGATGGCCGGTGGTCTTTATTGATAAAGTAATAGGTGAGAAAGAGAGAGAGAACGCACAAATGTATGTTCTTGATAGTTATAAGAGAGATAACTGTATAAGGTGTGTAAAGAAATGTCCTTCTTATATGGAGAGGGGTTACAGTTTATAGCTATAGAGCTTTGATTGAGGCGGTGGCGTGAAAGGATGGGTGAGTAGTCATTTGGAGTGGATAGCTAAGGATTAGTACATTCAGAGATAGTCTTGAACTGAAGAGTGACTATCTCGATAATTATTTTTCACATGTGCTAATTTTCTTGGATTTTTTAAACTTTGGACTAGGCCGGATCTATGAGCTGAGTTTGAGCTACTTCATAGCTGATTTGGGTTTACTGCATAAATTGCGTCTGGACCTAGTTATCAGTAATATCTTGCGAGAAAAAGTAGGTAAGTTCAACTTGCCTCTAAGAACTTGCAATCTTGAGGGACCGAAAATGAAAATTTCCAACAACGTACACATACATTTAATTTCCTGACCCAACGGCTTTTGCGACCCTTGATGAAAGTGTCTTGAAGTTCCACCTAATTTGATCACTTACATTCATCCATGAGGTGGTATTGAAGCACTGCTATAAGAAATCCATGAATTATATGGGGAACATCTTGACCCCTATTCATCAATTGTAATGAGAAAAAAAAAAAAAAGAAGTGCTCCAGAATTTTATATATATCCTATTCATTCATTCATTCATCACTGAGATTGCAGTGTAGCTATCTCCTCCCTCACTATGTCTGCATTCTCTCTCTTCTCCCTTGTCATTCTATTGCATGCTCACTTCACCTCCTCTGTACGCCTTCTAATGCAGACACCAGCATCAACCAGATGGTAAGAACCTATTGTCAGCTTCATTTTCCATGAAAATGTCTACAATTTTTATCCCCAATACTCAAAGTCGCAGAAATAACTTTTCTGCATGTAGGGTGAGGTTGTGTATATCTGATTTTGTCCGCTAATGGCAAAGAGCCTCGTGACTTGACCAGTTCTTTTTTTTTTTGTGTGTGCATGTTAGGAGCTCGATGAAAAACACAACAGAGCCATCACGGACAGAACCATGTAGAACTGGCAATCCTACTGATGACTGTTGGAGGTGTGACCCTGACTGGGAAACCAACCGGAAAATGCTAGCCGATTGTGCAATTGGGTTCGGACGCAATGCCATTGGTGGCCGGGATGGCGAATTTTACGTTGTGACGGATGCAAATGATGACCCGAAGAACCCAAGTCCAGGGACACTCCGGCATGCTGTTATCCAGTATGAACCTCTATGGATCATCTTTGATCATGACATGGTCATTAATTTAAAAGAAGAGCTTATAATGAACTCTTACAAGACCATAGATGGAAGAGGGTCTTACATTGAACTATCACATGGACCATGCATTACCATACAAAATGTGACTAACATTATCATTCATGGTATTTACATACATGATTGTGTACCAGCTGGGAATGCCATAGTGAGGGACAGACCAGATCATTATGGACCAAGAAGTATTTCTGATGGGGATGGGATTTCGATTTTTGCGGGGAGGGATATTTGGGTTGATCATTGTACACTAGCAAATTGCAAGGATGGACTCATTGATGCAGTGTATGGATCAACAGCCATTACCATATCAAACAATTACATGTTTCACCATAATGAAGTCATGCTTTTGGGTCATAATGATGATTTTCTCGCTGACAAGAAAATGCAAGTCACTATTGCCTTCAATTACTTTGGGGAAGGTTTGGTTCAAAGAATGCCCAGGTAACTAAAATATCCAATTAGCCAAGTTGCTTCCAATTTTTTTTTTCTTCTAAAATTTCAGTGCAAAACTCAAATGTTTTCGATTGTAACAGGTGCAGACATGGGTACTTTCATATTGTAAATAATGTATATACTGGCTGGAAGATGTATGCTATAGGAGGGAGTGCCAATCCAACCATCAATAGCCAAGGAAATGTCTTCATTGCAGCAGATGACATCTCTACCAAGGAGGTAATCAAATTTCTCTAATGCCCCCTTCTTTCTACCCATTCAAACACTGTCCATGTAGCAAAACACCATCTTCCCTGTTCCAAAAACAAACGCCCGGGGGCTCCCTGGGATGAGAGTAACAAGAAAGAAAGTGTTGCAGGATGCCATGTTATGTTCACTTTTCACCTAGATCAACCCATATTGAAAGTTTTAAGTAATTTTAAGTCTATGCACTAGGTCAGTGGTGACCACAGCAACAGTACTAATTAAACCTCTACTTCCATGATTTACAAGTTTTTTTTTCTCAAGATTCAGTTTTTTTTTCAGGTGACCAAACGCGAAAACCCGTTGGGATACGATGATTGGAAGGCATGGAATTGGAGATCAGATGGAGATCTGATGCTGAATGGTGCTTTCTTTAAACCTTCTGGACAAGACTCTCCAGGAAGCTATGCAAGAGCATCAAGCATGGTGGCAAGGCCAGCGTCACTTCTAACAGATATTATTCCTTCCGCTGGAATTCTAAATTGCAAGATAGGCCAACAATGCTAAAAATCTTGGCAATCAGATTTTCATTGTAGTACATCAGTTTGGTTTTTTTTCCTAATAAGGAATCAATTGAAAAGCTGTTGTAACCCTGATTGTTTTTAAGTTAAATGTTAAAAGTGTATCTAAATTTCCAATCACATGTCGCATTCAACATTACAATTATGATCCAATAACGAAGGAATCATTTATGCACATGTAATTACTGGATTAGGTATGATATGAGTATATAGGGGCTACGTCGTGTATATAAGACAATGTTATTAGGTTGTGAAGTGATGTGTTAATAATGATATAGTATCATCATTATTGAAGATTCATGCCATCTCAAGACAGCTTTAGAAACATGTTAAGCTGACTAAACTCCCATTAAACTGTTTTTTCATGTTTTGCTCTGGAGACCAAACTTCTCAACAAGCTTTAAATGATAGGAGCAGAAAGCAGATTGGCATTGCTTATTTTGGGTAGTGTCCGTTCCACCCAAAAATATTGTCTGCTAACCCAAAAAATATTGCCTACTGTCCCAATCATGCATTAATCCTTGTAGGTTTTTCCCAATGTTTTGTGCCAATCATTTATGGTTAATCATATGTATTAGGATTTCTCAGTGGATCTACTTCTCTATGAGATTGGTCTTGCTTTGTCAAAGGATCAATTGGGTCTTCCTGTATTGCGTAAAAAGAAGACAGTGATATTTGATGATAATGGCTGAATTGTTCAAATGTTGATTTGTTTGAAATGGGAGCCTATACGAATTGCTGACTTCGGATTGATACTGCCTTGCTGGGAGCTTACAAATTTTGTCATATTTGAGTTCTTTTGGTGATGTTCAAGAACTTTGGTTGGAATTTTTAAAGTTTTTTGGTTGTTTCTTGTTATGGAAAGGCGTTTGTGCCTTATCCTTTGCTTTTTGTAAATGGTCTTCCATTTGTGAATAAAATAAACTTTTTCCTAAAAAAAAAAAAATCATATGTATTAGGATTTTATGTCATAATCACTAGTCAAAAATGGTAGACCAATTTTCTATTAAAGAAAAATATTCACAAGAGGGTGTATTATTGCAAAAAAATACTGTGCGTGCAAGATCCTGCATAATATAAAAAACGAGAACAAATCTCTCCCTTGGTGAACTTGAGTGAGCCGGTTGAGTGACCAACCACGCTGCTTGGAACAGCCTGCGAGGTCCGGTGGTAACCTGGAACGGCAACGGGAGACCCTGGGGGAGCGGAAGAACGATCCAGTAAGGCTGAAAGAGGTTCCTGGAACAAAAAAGAACAAGTTAGAAGGGCGTCGGAGTGTTTTTCGGCGTATCCCCTCCGACGATCTAGTCAGTCTTTGAGAAAGAGAGAGGAAGGAGAAAACACTGAGTGTGTATTGTAGTAAAGAGTTTTTTGTTGCATACCCGTCTTGCCTTTTGCAAGGAGTATTTATACCTCAAAAGCTCATGATTGCTGTCAGTGTAGTCAGTAGGTGATCATTAGGTACAGGCAGTGTGCGCACTGATTCTGATGAGGAATGTCTTCTCTTCTTAACTGCTTGGGGTCCCGAGCAATCAATGCTGGGTCATCGGGATGCCGACGGTACAATGTACTCCTCTCGGGGAGGATGCAATAAATGATCTGTATTAGGAGCATTTATTGTCTTTCATTTTCGAGCCTTACCGCATTGAATGCGGTCTCATCAAGGGAATGGTGTAATTAATCGTTTGCTTTCCCAAGTTGCGTGTCAGCAACGACATGCGATTTCTCTATCTTCGATGTGATATCATATGCCACGCGTTCATCCCCCATTGGTTGTGGCCCCTGCATTCCAGTACGTTCTGACACTAATTGTGTAAGATGAGGTCATGATGAATAGCCTAGACTAGCCTAGGCTAATGACCTGTACATCAATAGCTTATCCTCGAGTAGAGGAGGCGTCCAGGACGGGTACACCTCGGCACCGAGGAAAGGCTCATCTCGGAACCGAGGGAGGGATATCGACCGAGGTACCATATCAGACCGAGGCTACGTGTTGGTTGTAAAACGTACTGAATGCCACGATCCTATATGACGAGTACCTCGGGGGCGAGGACCTTTATGCGCCGATGGTGCTTGATCTTAGCAACAGTGTTTTGGTAAATACTGAAGACACGTGTCTTCATCATGGAATATTTCAAAAAAGTCCTATCAACTGCCCCCCAGCCTTCGATCTTCTGACACCGAGGGCACGCGTCGTAAGGAGACGAAAGGTTTCCCAACAACCACCAATGCTTCATCATTGCCTCGAGCCGCTTTCCCCGGCTTAGGATGTCGTGTGTATTAAATGCGCCGTTTCGTTTTTCNGTTTCCCAACAACCACCAATGCTTCATCATTGCCTCGAGCCACTTTTTCCGGCTTGGGATGTCGTGTGCATTAAATGCGCCGTTTCGTTTTTCGAGCCCAATGATGAAATTGCCTCTATATAAATGGAGCTCCTCTTCTGTTTTCTTGTTTCGCCATTTCGAACTTCCTTAAGAGAGCCTTTTCCTGAATCTTCGCCGGAGATCTCTTTCCTCTTCCATCGTCGACTGCCCATTCTTCCTTAAAGTCTTAAGGCCAGCAGACCCATCGTTGCTTCTGAACTTTCTGGAAGGAGTCGCCTAAAGTTTTCCAGAAAAAACTCCGTTTGGCATTCGGGTGAGTCCTAGTTTCTTTCTTCTTTTCTTCCTCCTATCCCTTTTTGTTTTCCGATGACTGGAGGTGTCTCCGGTTGATACTTAGCGACTAATCCTCGGGAAGCTTCCTCAGGGATTTTTAAGAAAAAACACCCTCCACTTTCTCACTTTCTTAGAGATGCCTCGTCGTCGCCCTGCTCCCGAGAATCCTCAGGCTGGTTCTTCGGGGTCGGGGAAGTATAAAGTAAAGGGTGGTGAGCAGATTAATAGGTTTAAGGTCAAGTACGGCATTCCCCCGTGCGTAGACATAGGATTATGACTCGGTGGTGCACCTTCCTACCCTCGGGGCCGAGGATGCTATGCCATTTTATACCAAGGCCATAATAGAGGGAGGAATTAGGTTTCCTTTACCCCCTTTACTTCTTCAGTTCCTCTCTCACTTCCGCCTCTTCCCTGGGCAGTGTTGCTTTAATGTCTTCAGAATTATTATGGGGGTCTTAGAGCTCAATAGGCGCCTCGGGGTAAATATCGGGACTGAACGATCTCCTTTTTTGTTATGCCCTCTTGAGAGTCATGTCTCACCAACACTTCTACCTCAAAGCCAGGGACCCCTCCATGTACCTTGTAACTCATCTTCCCGACTCGGACAAGGGGTACAAGGACGATATTCTTATTTTCAAGGAATCTTGGTAGAGAGGTTTTGGTCCCGAGTATAACGGCTTGTTATGCCCTCTGCAATGGAGAACGACAAGTACGTCGGTTCCTTCGGGTTTATTATTTTGTTCTCCAGACTTCCGATGCTCATGACTACTTTTTTGTTTGTGCAGATATCTCTGCTCGGGAAACAGCTCCTCCCCCTCGGTCGCTGGTGAACTTTGCCGACCTAGTCACGGTTTGGAGATTTACTGGTGACAACGGGTTCGGCCGGGCTGCCCACATCCTGCTGAATTACACCCCCGGGTATAAGAAATTTTCACAGCTTCCTCAGCCTTTTGAGCCTTCGCAGTGGTCTGAACTCTTCGATCAGGCGGCGAGGCAAGAGGTCGAGAAAAACTTGGAAGAAGACCCTGATCGGGCTTCGGAGGCAGAGGTAGAGGGAGTTGTTGAAGAGCTCGGGGTCAGAGAGGACGTTGTTCCTTCGGACGCCGAGGTGGGGACTTCAGGAGGAGACTTGTGGCCAGACTTCCAAGTTCTTCAATCTTTAGACGCCGAGGACGCCCTCGAGGTAGCGATGTCCAGCACCCCTCGCATTGATCTGGGTTTCCTGAGGCAGAGGCAAGCCCTTGCAGCCGGGAGGGGTCGAGGATCGACCGGCGGCGCCCCCTCTGCAGGGACCAGTTCCACCCCATCCTCAAGAGTTCTCAGTCGGGGTCAAGTGCGTGACCGGGATCCTCAGGTAGAGGAGGAGAGAAGGGTCAAACATAGGCACGATGGCCTCGGCAGGGGATCCAGGGCACCTTCCGCTCAGCAGCAAAGCGGGAGAGGCCGTGGGTTACCCCCTGCTCCTCCACAACAGCAGCAGCAGCAACAGCCACGACAACAGCAACAACAGCAGCAGCAGACTCCCCCTTCCCTTCCGCCGACAGTGGAAGCCGCGGAGTGGAATCCCCGAGCCACCGATCACATGAACCGAGTGATCAGGGTCGATGATTCCATTTTGCTGGATCCTCATGTCGCCAATGCAGTGAGTGAGACACTGCATTTCGAGGCTGACATGGCGGCTCACAGGGGGCGATCAACGAACGTGTTGTTCCGCTCTATCATCCAGAATTCCCTGGTGGTAAGTTCATTTTTGCTTTGGTTTCTTCTCTCTCGCTTTCCATTTTTGTGATACGCCTTTTTCCCTCCTTTGCAGGCTACCCAGCAGATCTCCATAATAGCTGCGCGGTACCATGGGTCTAGGATGGACCTCCAGCGGGCCCGAGATCAGAAGGAAGAGGCGGAGGGGGCCCTCGCCCGAGCAATGGAGGATGTAGCTGCCAGGGACTCTACCCTGGCGGGGCAGGCTGCTCAAATCGAGCAACTCCTCAAGGATGCCGAGTCGGCTAAGGTTGGCGCTGAAAAGCTAAGTGCTGCCCTTGCCGATGCTGAGGGGAGGATCACCGAGCAGACGCGGCGGCTTTCTGCCGCGGAGGAAAGGGCGGTTGGCTCAGAGGAAAGCTGTCTGGCTCTCACCCAGGAGCTGGATAGGATCAGAGCTGAGGCACTGAACAGAAAGTCGAAGGAGCAACTCCGGGAAGAGTTCGCCGATGACATGTTCCCTACTCTTGAGGAAAACAGCAAGGAGTTCTTCAAGAAAGGGTGGGACGAGGCGCTCAGGTCTGCTGGAATCCCGTCAGACTCTCCACTCTTCCAGATGCACAAGTATGTGCCCTCGGCAGAGATGGAACGGGCTGAAGCAGAGATTGCTGCCGAGGATGAGATCCCAACGCCGGTGCAAGTCTCGGCGGATCCGCCCGAGACAGTGATAGTGGATTTGTCCGAGGACGCCCCGTCGGACCATGCTCCTGATCCTCAAGTTGCCCAAGGTCTCCCTGTTGCCGAAGTACCTCTCCTGCCTGCTCCAGAAGCTTCTCAACCATTTTTTGCTGACTCGCCCTCGGCTGATGTTCTGGAGATGCCNTTCTCAAGGTCCCTCTGTTGCCGAAGTACCTCTCCTTCTGCCTACTCCAGAAGCTTCTCAACCTTTTTATGCTGACTCGCCCTCGGCTGATGTTGTGGAGATGCCCGGGGCCAGATGAAAGCCCCTTTTTCTTTTTGATTGTACTCTTTTTTCTTTTGTAGCCTTTGGGGACGCAAAACCCCTCTTCTTGAAATAAATCATGAGTACTTCTTCCTTTTTTGCGTACAGTAGTGTTTTGTTTTTTTTTTTTTGGGAACTGTCTTTGGGGCTGCTCGCCCATTCAAGAGGCACGCTCTTGTGTTTGCTTCCAAGAGTCCTTGAACTCTGTCCCCAGGGCCTTGCCCTTCCAGGAGGCTTGCTCCTGTATATGTTTCAGGGACAGGAGCCCTTGAACTCTGTCCCCAGGGCCTTGCCCTTCCAGGAGGCTTGCTCCTGTATATGTTTCGGGGACAGCAGCCATTGAACTATGTCCCCAGGGCCTTGCCCTTACAGGAGGCTTGCTCCTGTATATGTTTCGGGGACAGCAGCCCTTGAACTCTGTCCCCAGGGCCTTGCCCTTCCAGGAGACTTGCTCCTGTATATGCTTCGGGGACAGAAGCCATTGAACTCTGTCCCCAGGGCATTGCCCTTCCAGGAGGCTTGCTCCTGTATTTGCTTCGGGGACAGGAGCCCTTGAACTCTGTCCCCAGGGCCTTGCCCTTTATCTTTGTCGTTGGCAAGCACTTGAGGGAGAGAATACTTCAAAAGTAATATTTCTTTAGATTCATAACATTCCATGGTCGCATTACAAGTTTTCCATCCATGCCTTCTAATCTGTACGACCCGGCGCCCCCGATTGATATCACTTTGTAAGGCCCTTCCCAGTTAGGTCCCATTTTTCCCTCTGTTGGATCACGGGTATTGGCCGTTACCCTTCTGAGGACCAGATCGCCTATTCGGAATTCTCGCGCCTTGACCCTTCTGTTGTATAGTTGGGAAATCT
The DNA here is from genome assembly GCA_963454935.2 of Ilex paraguariensis. NCBI lineage: Eukaryota > Viridiplantae > Streptophyta > Magnoliopsida > Aquifoliales > Aquifoliaceae > Ilex > Ilex paraguariensis. Next base: position 104,544 of record CAUOFW020004713.1, read on the forward strand.
TCTCCTGATACTTAGTTATCCTCAAGGCGGCTGCCTCCCTTCTTTCTTCCACTAGATCCAAATCCAATCCCAGTTGACGGTCATTCCCCCCTTCGTCGAAAGCTTGGGTCCTTATGGTCGGGAGCCCTACTTCGAGGGGTATGATTGCCTCCATTCCGTATGCCAGGGAGTATGGGGTTTCCCCTGTCGAGGACCGAGGGGTGGTCCTGTACACCCACAAAATGTTTAATAGTTCATCCGCCCATTTTCCCTTGGCTTTCTCCAACCTCTTCTTGATCCCATTGATAATTGTCTTGTTGGAGGCCTCTGCCTGCCCGTTGGCTTGAGGATAGGCAGGGGTGAAGTAGAAATTACAGATCCCGAGTTGCTCACAGAAAGACTTGAAACGTCCGCCGGTGAATTGAGTCCCGTTATCCGACACCAGTGCCCGGGGAATCCCAAACTTGATGATTATGTTCTCCCAGACGAACTTTTTGGCATCTATGTCGCGGATATGAGTCAACGGCTCCGCCTCTACCCACTTAGTGAAATAATTCGTGGCCACAATGAGGAACTTCCTATTTCCCGGAGCCTTAGGCAGGGGTCTAACTAAATCGAGCCCCCACTGGGAGAATGACCAAGGGCTGGTCAGGGGGTGTAAATCCCCCGCGGGTTGCCTGATTGCAGGGGAGAACTTCTGACACTGGTTGCATTTTTGGACGTATGCGCGCGCATCCCTTTGCATTTGCGACCACCAATATCCCTGAGACATGATGCGGTGTGCCATTGATCGCCTCCCAGAGTGCCCCCCGCATATTCCTTCATGTACCTCATAGAGACGGTCTTGTACTTGGTCTTCTTGGACGCATAGCAAGTAAGGCCCCGAGAAAAACCTCCGATACAGTTTTTGATCCGGAGAGACCCAAAATCTTGGAGCTTTGAGTTTTATCTTCCTTGCTTCCTTTGAACACTCTGGGAGATCTCTTGTTGTTAGGAACCTGAGAAAGGGATCAATCCAACTGGGCGGCTTGTGTGCGTCTTGGATGACCATTGCCTCGGGAGCATGGTCTATGCAAGATGCGGGAAGGTATTCAATGGTGATCCTGCGTGACTGGGAGGAGTCCACCGCCTAGGCTAGACAAGTCAGGGCATCGGCATGTGTGTTCTTGTCTCGGGACACTTGTTTGATTTCAATCCGGCCGAACCTTCGGATTACAGTCGTCGCCTGGTGATGGTAGGCCTTCATCCTAGGGTCCCTCGTTTCAAACTCTCCGTTGACTTGATTGACTACTAGCATAGAATCACAATGCACGATTAAATCGGTAACTCCAGTCGCCTCAGCTAACCGAAGTCCTGAGATGAGGGTCTCGTATTCAGCTTCATTATTCGAAGCCTTGAATCCCAGCCGAACGGCCTGCTCCGCAATAATCCCATCTGGAGAGGTCAGCAAGATACCGATTGCGGACCCCTTACTATTTGACGAACCGTCCACACACAAAAGCCATGGCGATCCTTCACAATTCGTTGGAGACGCTAAGTCGGGAGGAGGCGGTCCTTCTAAAACGGGATGCTCCCCCGAAAACTCAGCTATGAAGTCTGCCAATATTTGACCTTTTATCGCAGTTCGGGGTTTGAAATGAATGTCGTGCTCCCCCAACTCTACTGCCCACTTGGAAATCCTTCAGGAGAGTTCCGCTTTCCTCAAGATCGCTTTCAATGGCTGATCGGTAAGGACAGTGATTGGGTGCGCCTGGAAATAATGTCGCAGTTTCCTTGCAGTGGTGACCAGGGATAGAGCCAGTTTCTCTAGGGGTAGATATCTTGTCTCTGCGTCCAGGAGCGCCTTGCTTATATAATAAATCGGCTTCTGGCGGTGCTCATGTTCACGGATAAGTACCCCGCTTACCGCAAACTCAGATACTGCCAGGTACAAGAACAGCATCTCCCCCTGGATGGGGACGGATAAGGTTGGAAGAGTCCTTAGGTATTCCTTGATTCCAGCCAGGGCGTCCTCGCACCCCTGGCTCCACATGTTCTTCCCAGCACTCTTGATTGCTCCGAAAAAGGGTTTGTATTTGTCCGAGGAGCGCGAGACAAAACAGTTAAGTGCAGCCAGCATCCTTGTGAGTTTCTGGACTTCTCGGACAGTGCGGGGGCTCCGGATGTCCAGGATCGCTTGAATCTGATCTGGATTGGCTTCGATTCCTCGTTGACTAACCAGGTATCCGAGGAATTTACCTGATTCCACTCCGAAAACGCACTTTGCCGCATTCAGCTTCAGCCCATACTCCCTGAGGGTGGAGAAGGTATCCGCCAAATCTGTCAGATGATCACAACTCCGTTTGCTCTTCACCAGCATATCGTCTATGTAGACCTCCATGGTGTTGCCGATCTGCTTTTTGAACATCCGATTCATCAGTCTTTGGTATGTTGCCCCGGCGTTCTTTAGTCCAAACGGCATCACTTTGTAACAGTAAACTCCCTTCGGAGTGATAAACGCCGTCTTTTCCTGATCCGGGGGATAGAGAGGGACCTGATGATATCCTGCTCGGGCATCCAGGAAGTCCATTCGTTCGTATTCGGCAGTGGCATCTACCAACTGGTTCACCTTTGGCAGGGAGTAGTCGTCCTTGGGACATGCCTTGTTTAGATCTGTAAAGTCTACGTAGACACGCCATTTCCCCCCTTTCTTCTTTGCGCACACCGTATTAGACAGCCATTCTGGGAACTGTATCTCTCGAATGGCGTCGGCCTTCAGGAGTTTGTCGATTTCCTCGTTGACCGCGCTGGTGTGATGCGGGGCCATGCGTCGTGGCCTCTGTTTGACTGGCTTGTGCGACGGGTCAACATGCAGCCTGTGTGTGATTATCTCAGGGTCTACCCCCGTCATTTCCATCTCGTTCCACGCAAACACGTCTGTATTTTCCCGTAGGAACTTGATCATCTCCTCCTGTTCGACTGTGGGCATCGAGGTCCCAACCAAAAAATACCTCTCTTCTTCTCCCTCTATCAAGGGCACCTTCCGGAGGTTTTCTACCGACCGCTCAGTTGGGTCTATCCGGGGGTCATCCATTCCTAGACGCCCGGACTGTAATTGCTATTTTTTTATAATCTCTTCCGGTGCTTGCCCCTTCTCCTGGCTGAACGCTCCGGCTCGAACGGCTGAATAAAAACAGTTTTTCGTGGACGCTTGGTACCCCCGGATCTCCATGATATCTTCTGGCGTGGCAAATTTTAATTTCTGGTGGAAAGTGGAGTGCACCGCCCCCAACGCATGCAGCCATGTTCGCCCCATAATCACGTTGTAGGGAGAGTCCGTATCGATCACGACAAACTCGGTGTTGATGACAAAGGGACCTGTGACAACTGGCAATGTGATTTTTCCCACGGGCAGGGCGAACGAGCCGTTGAATCCGATGAGGGACGTCTTGACTTTGGTGAGGTCTTTGAGGCCAAGACCCATCCGTTTTAAAGTTTCGGAGTACATCACCTCCGAGGAATTTCCAGAGTCTATCAAAATCCTTTTGACATCGAATTTTCCTATCCTCAGGGTCAAGACAAGGGCGTCGTTATGAGGAGTCACTACGCCTGTCAAATCCGCGTCGGAGAATGTAATGCCAAGTTCACCCGTTCTGGCCCTTTTACTTGGTGGCCCTACATCAACCTCGGCTACCTTCCTTGTAAAAGCTACCTTTTTGAGGTCGGACTCGAGTTCCTTGGACGTGGGGCGATCCAGGGGACATATATGGATGACATCTATGATGTTGTCCGGCTCCTCGGTCGGGGCAAGGGCTTGTCTCTCTTCTGGCCTGGGCTCTATGTACTCTTTCAAATATCCGTCTCGGACCAATCTTTCCAAGAACGATTTGAACACCCTGCAGCTTTCGGTGCGATGCCCGAAATCCCGGTGATAGGAACACCTAACCTTTTGATCACGGGTGGAGGGGTCGCTCTGCATC
>CAUOFW020004713.1:112777-240277 GCA_963454935.2 Ilex paraguariensis
AACAAAGAAGAACAAGTTAGAAGGGCGCCGGAGTGTTTTCCGGCGTATCCCCTCCGACGATCTAGTCAGTCTGAGAGAGAGAGAGAGGAAGAAGAAAATACTGAGTGTGTATTGTAGTAAAGAGTTTTTTGTTGCATACCCGTCTTGCCTTTTGCAAGGAGTATTTATACCTCAAAAGCTCATGATTGTTGTCAGTGTAGTCAGTAGGTGATCATTAGGTACAGGCAGTGTGCGCACTGATTCTGATGAGGAATGTCTTCTCTTCTTAACTGCTCGGGGTCCCGAGCAATCAATGTTGGGTCATCGGGATGCCGACGGTACAATGTACTCCTCTCGGGGAGGATGCAATAAATGATCTGTATTAGGAGCATTTATTGCCTTTCATTTCCGAGCCTTACCGCATTGAATGCGGTCTCATCAAGGGAATGGTGTAATTAATCGTTTGCTTTCCCAAGTCGCGTGTCAGCAACGGCATGCGGTTTCTCTGTCTTCGATGTGATATCATACGCCACGCGTCCATCCCCCATTGGTTGTGGCCCTTGCATTCCAGTACGTTCTGACACTAATTGTGTAAGACGAGTTCATGATGAATAGCCTAGACTAGCCTATGCTAATGACCTGTACGTCAATAGCTTATCCTCGAGTAGAGGAGGCGTCCAGGACGGGTACACCTCGGCACCGAGGAAAGGCTCATCTCGGAACCGAGGGAGGGATACCGACCGAGGTACCATATCAGACCGAGGCTACGTGTTGGTTGTAAAACGTACTGAATGCCATGATCCTATATGACGAGTACCTCGGGGGCGAGGACCTTTATGCGCCAATGGTGCTTGATCTTAGCAACAGTGTTTTGGTAAATACCGAGGACACGTATCTTCATCATGGAGCATTTCAGAAAAGTCCCATCAAATATTATTATTATTGATCGTATCTCAATCTCAACCGTGTTATATCACAATCAGTGGTCAAAAATATTCAAACAATTTTCTATTAAAAAAATCATCCAAACGATGGCTGATTATTGCAAAAAACACTAGCATTATTGGCCGTGTCTTAATCTCAAATGTGCTATAGCTACATTCAACATTTAGCTCTGTTTATAGGAAAATTAAAAAATAAAATTGTAAATGGGCTCTTTAAATGCATTTTTATTCACCATATTTTTGTTCCATTAAATTCCTTATCACTTGCAGGCCCTCATTAAGTTAAGTCAATTATATGGATAGGGACCAATCACAATTCAAACAAACAAAAATAATACAATTAAAAAATGGAAAAAACATAGTCTGGTGACTCTGGTTAAATAGCCAATGGGGCCTAAATAGACAACCCACTTAAAACGATAAGAGCCCATGTTGAGCATTTGAACCCGATTCATCCCAAACCGGACCCTGACCAGTCTCGGGCGACGAATTAGCCGGCGTTGGACTTGGCGGACTGTCACTCGATGGGAACATCTCTGGTGCCTCTGACGGTGTATCAGCAGTTTCCTGAACCTCCGCCGCTGTCGGTGATGTCTCAGGAATTAATGCTGATGAAGATGAAGCCGGAGTGCTGACAGAGCTCATGGTGTACAGTTATGGATGGCCCTTATGGCTAGTTGGTTGGGCTAACTTTGAATTCAAATTGTAACCCAAAGGGTTAGTCTAGTGGTTCAAAGGTCACTTGGTAAGTACCTTAACTTGGTGCTGGTCAAGGGTTCGAAACTTATTAGGTACAAACACTCCTTTGGGCCACTGGTCTTAGATTTATCCCCTATGCGTGGAAAGTCAGTTTTGCGTGTGGGTCCAGTATTAGTCCGGCCCCAAGGGTTAGGATAGCTGTAATTCCAAAAAAAAAAAAACTTTGAATTCAAATTACCAAAAATTTATATTTAAAAAGTTTATGAAATTAATATGGATGATTGAATGTGTGAATCTCATAAAAAAAAATTTATGTGATTGATTGATCCAACTATCTTCATTCATTTAATAAACTTTTTGGTAAGTAATTTTTGACAAACATTGCACTAGTCACTTACCAATTTTGTAAAAACAAAACTAAAAAATTTTACCCATGATATATCTTTATTAAATAAAAAATAAATGAATAATATCAAAAAGTGATATTTTAGATACCGTAACGCTCCAACTTGATTTTTTTTTTTAATTCAATAGTCAGAGGTGTTCTGATTAACGTATGCGCACGTCGATTAATTCTCTTTTTAATGCAGTTAAAGAGAGATTATCACGTTAAAATTAAAATATTTATAAAAAATAAATTATTTATTGCCCGCCTCTAACGGATGCCCAACTTGATTAACACTGCTGATGATCAATCATTCCCCCCACCCAAAAAGGAAAGGAGGGAGAACATGAATACGATCCCAGAATTCAAGGTGTAATTTCTTCCCACGTTATGATGGTGTCGCCAATATTTCCTTCTCAGTTGACCTTTTACACTTTTTTAGTTTTTTTTTCTGTACTAAGAGCCTGTTGGGCTTGACTGGGCAATAATGCACTTTTCATAGTGGATTGGTCAACTTGGCGAATACACATAAAACTTCGAATGCAAGCATGATGTGACCAGAACTAAACAATTTTGCTTCTCCCAATTCTAATGGGTATCATAATCTCCAAAAAAAGGAGAAAAAGAAATGTCTTTTTATCATCAATCTTGAGTCCACCATTTTTTTTATTTTCCGAAAAGTCTTTAGATTTATGTGTATTTCAATTAAAGGAAAATTTTAACTATACCCCCTATAAGTTATCATATCTTCAATGACACTCCCTCCAATTTCTGAATCTTCAATGACACTCCTTGTCAAATTAAAAATATTAAGTAGAATACAATTTTATTAAATTGCCCACGATATATTTGAGGACAAACTTCATCCACACTCTCTCTAGATAAACATATCTTCGATGAGACCCCCTCTAGATAAATATATTTTCAATGAGATCCCCTCTGTTTTCTAATTTTTTTTACGTAATTAAATTCAAATTGATTAAAATTCGATTCAAGCTAATTAAAATTTATTTTTTTACATATTAAAATTTGTGCCAATTAAAAATTATATTTTGTTTACGTATTAGAATTTGGGCTAATTAAAATTTTGTTTGAGTCAATTAAAAATTATTTTTAATCGACTCAAATCAAATTTTAATTAATTCGCATTGAATTTTAATCAGACTAAATTTTAATATATAAAAATATATGAATTTTAATTGACTTAAATTTTATAAATCTAATTTTAATTGACAAAAATTTTAATAAGAAAAAAATATAAATTATAATCAACTCGAAAGAGAATTTTAATCGGCCCTAACAACTCGGATAGAGTTCAAATCATCTCAAATTTTAATATATAAAAAAAAAAATTTAATAGGCTCGATTTTTTTTTTAAAATTTACTAATTAGTATATAAAAAATTAGTATTTACTAACAAATTATTTGCTAAAATTGTTATTTGTGATTTTTTAAAAAAATTTAACAGCTCGAATTTTAATAAAATTTTATGTAGAAAAATTACTTGAGGTTATGTAGGAGCATTTTTGGTATTTTAGATGAATTTATTTTGTTAGAAATAATAGTTTAATGGTATGGGTGTTAGTAATATTTAAATTAAACTAGAAAATGTGTCATTGAAGATTCAAAAATTAGTAGGGGTGTCCTTAAATATATGATAAACCGGAGGGAGTGTCATTGAAATTTTCCCTTCAATTAATTATTTCTTTAAGTCAGTCACAGATAGATTATTTATGTCGAGATTAAGATATTCTTTAAAATAAATTTTTTTTTCCTAACATGACCCTAGAGAATTATCCAAATACAAATTTGTAACATCTAAATTTGTAACTCCGCTGATCCAACTAACCACTTGACTTTGCCTTTTCTCCGATAAGAAACATGAACATCAAGGAGTCTCTTACACCATATCCACTAGCCAATGTCTGAACTTGATTTCATTGAACGAGGACAAGTTACATTTCGGTGGGTACAAGGACGGCTCAACAGTAAAGTCAAAAAAAGACTTTAAGTCTCGCATATAAAAAAAGTTTAAGTTTTAGAGTTCGATAAAAAAAAAATAGATTAAAAATTAAAATTTTTTATAATTAACTTAACAAAAAAACTCTTGAGAGAGTACGTTAAAAAAATAAAATTTAAAATTTACGTCCAAAAGTACAATCCACTTCACACATACACATTCATTAAAAAACAAAAAAGGATTAACACTTCGATAAAAAAATATAATAAATATCTCTCTCTTTCAAAAAAATATCATTTATTAAACTTATTTTGTTTTTATTTAAAAACAAAAATATTAACTAATTAAATTGTTCGTTCTCATAAAGAATCCATAATAAAAACTAATTAATATAAAAAAAATTCAATAATATTTAATGTATATTAGATGCCTAAATTACTAAGAAAGAAAAATTATGTGACAACACATTGTAATATTTAACATCTTTATTATCAGAGTATCTTATAATGATGAATGAAAAAATACATAAAATATAAAATAACACATATTACTTTTAATTATTACGAGTCATCTAATAATTAATTTGTCTCACTTAATCGGTTCTATGGACGAAGATTTGATAACAAGGGACGAGCAATGACTATAATTGTTGTAAGATGCACAAATACTTTAATGACACTGAAGGTCCGGACCTAGAGTCCGACCATTAAAATAATCGCCTAGAACCTAAAAAATTTAGAGATCTAATTTAATTTTTAAACCTTTTGTTTAACTTCAAGTTCTGAAGCCCTTTTGAAAGAATCAAGTTAAAGGTTAAATATATTTCACAAGTCCATCTAAGGTCTTATAGAAAATCCTAAAATGTAACAATACTTTTACAAGTTTATATAAATCTTTATAGAAAATCTTAAAATATAACAAAATCTTCTAAAAAAATCTAAAATTAATGACTTCTAGCTTTAAAAGTAACAATCTTTCTCAAATTATTTTCATTAATTTTTCCTTTACTTTCACTGCTTCATTCCAACTCTCTCTATCTTCTAATCTCATTGTCTTGCTCTGGTTTATTGTCCTATTTTTAACTATCTTGTTATTTCTTTAAGACTTTATTCAATTTATTCATATGTAAGATTTTGACTTCACATTTACACCCAATTTATTGTTTGATCTTGCCCAATCCCAAAATCACTAAAACTTTAAAAATAAATTATACCGTAAATCTCTATAAATATTTTATCACTTTAGGCCTCAATTTGTGTTAGACCACCGTTGGATGAATTTGTAGAATTCAAGGTCAATACTATTGACCTTACTGTAAAAACATTAACTCTTTATTTTTTAGATAGAAATCAAAGACGTTTCATTGATTAGAAACATTGTAAAAAATAAAAATATAATGATATTAGGTGCATTTATATTTTTTATCACACGGATTCGAACCGTGTAACTCATGGTGCTGAAATGGAGACCCATAGGTATTTTTGTATACTACATCAATTTGTATACAAAATAAATATTTGTCACAACTCTATTAGTTATTGGATGAATATTTGATTAGTAATAACTGCTTAAAATTCTACCAAATTGAACTTAATAGCAGGAAAAGTACTTATGTGTCTACAGTTCATTTGCACTTTTATAATCTTATTAAAACAAAAACTAAAAAAAAAAAAGAATTCCTCAAAAAAAAAATCTAAAGAAAATAGTTGGGGTTTTATGATCTGTGAGAGGAATCCACGTAAGCCGTGATGAAATTAATTTTAAGTGGTTCATTTCTCTTGAAAAGACCAGTTATAATCGACCACGTGCCAGATGCGACATGGACGGTTTAGATCACTCCATCAGAACCAATCGAAAGGCCAGAAACTTGTCATTCGTTATCTCATAGACAACCGTCCAAATACGTCCACGACTCCCACAACGATCTGCGTTTTTATAGCATTTGATCCAACGGACCTCACACATTCACTCTCCAACAAAACTTCTCCTCTTTGTCTCCTCCCCAAGTCCGTTCTTCCCGGCAACAGAAAAATCGCCGGAAACATAATCTCCGTCACTCTCAAAGCTTGTCATTTTTGTAAATCCGTGGAAAAAGAATTATATTCTTTTGACTCTAAGCTCTGTGTATAGTCGGACCTGATGAAATGTATTTTTCTCACCAAATTTGAACAGTTGAATTGATTTGCCCGTGTTCCAAACTCCAACATCTTCCAATTTCGTGTTTTCGGTCTATTTCCTACAAAATCGGAGCTATTTGCGAAAGTCAATTTCCAGAAAAACTCACTCTCCCATCACAACCTTGAATTTCGCTATATTGTCTATAAATACTTCAATTCTGAGCTCTGTTCACGTCATAAAACCCTAGAAATCAATGGCGGATTCAGATAACGAGTCCGGAGGCCACAAAAATGACAACGCTGGTAGCGAGCTTTCTCCAAGAGAGCAAGACCGTTTGCTGCCAATCGCAAACGTGAGCCGAATCATGAAGAAAGCATTGCCAGCGAACGCGAAGATCTCGAAGGATGCAAAAGAGACCGTACAAGAGTGCGTCTCGGAGTTCATCAGCTTCATCACCGGGGAGGCCTCCGATAAATGTCAAAGAGAGAAGCGAAAGACCATCAACGGCGACGATTTGCTGTGGGCCATGACGACGTTAGGGTTCGAAGAGTACGTGGAGCCTTTGAAGATTTATTTGCAGAGGTTTAGGGATTTGGAGGGTGAGAAAATGGCGATGGCTGGTCGGCCGGAGAAGGATGGAGGTGGAGGAGGAGGTGCAGGTGCAAGTGGTGGAGGGAATGCCATTGCTGTGAATATAGCAAATAGTGGGGGTGGATTTGGTGAGACTGGCATGTATGGTGGGATGGCGTCGAATATGATGATGATGGGGCATCCTCATCATCAAGGACACGTTTACGGATCTACGGGATATACCCATATGTCTGTTAATGGACCTGGGAAGAGTGGGTCGGGTTATCCTGGATCCGGGTCTCCTACTACTGGGAGACCAAGGTAAGCTTTTAATATTCAAGTGGAGGTGGCGGCCGTGGGAACCTTATCTTATACGTCTGATTTTTATTGGGCACTCTTGGTGGGTGCTCTCATTAGTAGTTCTTTTTGGCCTTTTTGGTGTTTGGATAATAGTATAGTTATTGCTTAAGAGGTAGGTTTTGAGTTCAAAAAAAGAAAAAGAAAAAGAGAGTGGAGTTAGATTGTGAATATTTTTATTCTATGGGTGGTTAAACGTGCTTGATTGTAATTGGGAGTGAAATTAATAATAGCAAAATGGAGTATGCAATCAACGTTGACTAGTGACATATGTATATGATATAAATAATAATGTTATCATGATAATGCTGATGGGGTCCCGTGATACACGCGAAATTTATAACTACTCCCTTTTCCCACATTGACCATTGCAAGACTTATTTTGAATCGTCGGTAATTTTCTCTAATCAAGGGTCCGGGCATGAGTGACGTTTTTGACCTTTTGCAAGACTTATTTTAGTATTTATCTCAATCTTTACTTGATATAGTCGATGGATGGTTTGTTGGTCTCCTAAATCTGTTCAGCCAATGCAAACATGCAATCTCAAACAAACTAGTGAATGCTGCTAACAAGCTGCCACTTCTACTCGGAGATTATTAGATTGTGGGCATCAATGAAAGATAATGCTGTACCCTTGTGCATAAGCAATGGAGACCAGTGGGGTCGAAACTTTACTACACTCGACTACGAGAGCCACAGCTTATCCTTTGCTGATTTGCCGAAAAGTTAGCATCTTTTGGTTGTTTGATTCCTTAATTATGGGTTGGTAGGTTCACTAAAAAGAAAATGACCCTTTATTCCTGGTGTGTAGATGTTGCCCTAAAATATCTGTTTTTGAGCATCTGAAGCCATCAAACAACTTTACTGTCTGACCTCTGAAGGAGTACCAAAATGACACTGCTATGATGTTCCACAATTTTCATAGACCAAATGACCACTATTTTGCAGTAAAGTGGTCAAACCATGCAGAGAATCACCAAAACAAAATATGCTAAAGGAAAAAAAAAACACGAGACTCCCACCACCGCACGCTTGTGCCTAACTGACTACCGTAGTTTGATTTGAATTTGAGCATGTCCCTTTAAGAGATGAAAGTGGCTAGCCATTAGGGAATTGTTAAATAACTATTTACTCCAAAAATTTAAGTTGTTAGAGAGTGTTTATACTTCAACACTCCCCCTCACTTGCAGACTAGATTTTGGGCATTGCACGTAAAAAACTTTTTAATAATTAAGGTGACGGCGAGATTTGAATATAGAATTTTCTGCTCAGATATTATGTTAAATTGTTGGAGAGAGTGTATCCTATATAGATTTTTACTTTAACATAAAAAGAATTGAACATGACACATTTGGGTTACTAAAGGTCAGACCCAACCAATCCAATGGACTATGTCACGGCTAGAGGTTGTTTCAGTCTAGAAGGCCTAAAGTGGACAGGTCAAAAATTTCCATACAAATTTATCTTTGGGTACAGGACAAGCTGCAATTTTGCAGCATAGCTTAAGCACTTCTAACTCAAATGTTTCCTACAGATCCGGGTTTACTTGGAGACATACAAAACACTTCACAATAGCACAGCAAAAATATAAACATATGAGCAAAGAAGAGCTTCTGAAGAAATTGATTAGACAATAGCTTATGGCTCCACCCTTCCCATATAGTCCCCCACCGTTTAGGCCTCCACATCTTGGCCAGAAGGCTGTTGTCCTATCATCTTCCTCATCATCTGCCTCACCAGCTAGTTTGGTAATTTATTTCGTTCTGGATCATAAGCTTTATCGATGACTTTTTTGAATGTAAGATCAGTATTATTAAAACGCTTGGCTGAAGGAACACTTGGTTCTATCATGCACAAATAAAGAAAATTAAGATGAGAAAATCTACATGCAATGCTTAAATTCTATCATCTCAAATGAGAACCTACTATGAACACCTGCTTATATAGCATTTCTTAGCGGGTTTTCAGCATAGTTTCTAGTAGTCCTCCTTAACTAACATTATAATTGACATATACATCGTTAATGGGGTAAAAAACGTTTACTAGAAAGGATTACTTTGACCAGCAGATGACTAAACATACATGTTGCTGAACTCATAATTTTATGATCTTTTAACACTTGATGGAGCCATTTGAAATGTCAATCTCAATCAATGTTTCTTCCTCATTCACCTCATTGAGGTCTGGTAATAAATCCATTAGGCCTCGTTGCTCAAAAATGGATTCTGGCAACCAAGTTGGCACATTTCTGTTTCCCTGTTGCTTCAGCTCTTCTGTCAAGGTTACAGTCTGGTTTGGAAAGGCAATTTCAATCAAGTTCTCGTCATCATCATCAGAGATTGATCCATTAGAGGTAATGCCACTCTGATCGACAGTTTTCCAAGAAGTCCCATTAACCTCATGATCTTCACTTGTTATCCAGTCATTTTTGCTCTCACTATTGGATTGGAGCCCCACTGATCCTACATTGTAGGCAGCTTCAATCTGTTTGATACCTTCTTTTTTGGTTGTCCTCTTCTTTGCAAATGCGAAGAGGATAAGAGTAGATAAAACCAAAACTGAAGAAGAAAGAATCAAATGAAAGCCATGGGAACTTAAAGACCATGTAAAAAGTAGAGATGAAACAATGAGTGCAAAGCATAGCAATGATCTCCAGAGCCAACTTGGTGAACAAATGTAATTTTCAACTGTCCTTACCATTTTCAGAGATGGATCAATCAGACTTAAAGCTTACAAATCTCAATTGTAAGAGAAATTAAGATGAGTTTATGGTGAATGAAACAGATTCCTATGAGACTTTTCAAGAACTTTGCTATGAAAATTATTACATTTTCTCTCTTTTATGCTGTTGATCTAATAGAATAATATAGTATTGTGTTCTTCAAAAACAATTGCATATCTTATCCTCACTTGATTCTCTTGGAAAAAAACAAAATTCTGTGTTTTCTTACATCTGATTACAGGTTCCAAGCATTTGGAATTGCAGGATCGATGATGTGCACGGTTGTGAGCTCACCACCTGGCACTTCCCCCCACCCACATAGAACCCATCAAAACAAAACCATTCCCCAAATTTATGGCTGTGTCTATACGCTAGAAGCATCAAATCTTCCACACCCATCAAAAAAGAAACCTGCATACTTAAAAGGGCTGCCTCAAATTTCTCGAGATAAAAATATTTGGTTACTTTTTGTTTTTTTAATATATAATATCTAGACTTGCATCTACTACTATTTAATTACATTTTTTTTTATTACCAGGTATTTAGTCTTATGTTGACTATTCACTCGAAGTCAGTGGTTGGTTAGCTGGTATAGAACATGTTACGAAAAGGATAAAGATGACTAACCTTGAAGAAATTTGAAAAAGGATTAAACTTGAAATCATCGAATTATCGAAGAACAAATTCAACCACTGAACCACCCTAATAGTTTAGTATTTGATTACTTGGTTTGCTTTATGCTACAGCAAATTAATGACTGAAAATTCCAGTTTTTTTTAACCAACTTTGAGATTTTATCAAATGAACTTGAAATATGACTTTGGCCCATTGTTTCTCATGCCATACTTTCCAAGTATTAATGGATAATGGAAGCCAATTCCTCTCTGAGAAATGTTTTGACTGGTTATGGCAGATGTTCATTACTTCTTTGTTCTCGCACGCAAAAAGAGATTGCAAGATGGGGGCAAGTACCATGCATAGTCTACACATTTTGTCAGCGTTCTTGGTGTTTTTAATCTATTTAAGTTGGCATATTAGAATTTGTCTAATTCATATTCAGTTAGTTTATAATTATATTTATGTTGTGTCCAGATATTTATTTTTATGACGAATCTATTCATTTATCATTTAAATTTATTAATGCCAAAATGCAATTTATTAACTATCAAAGGTGTCTAAAATTATTATTTTTTTAATAAAAAAAAGGGCCCTTTTAAAGCTTTGTGCACTAGTGCCCTTATTCCAGTTCCTTAGCGGTCCTAATGCAAAAGGAATAACTTTATATCAAGCCCCACTTAGGCCCAAGTACCGATTTGCACCAATCCTCCGGCCTTAAGAGCAAAGAGACTTTTTTAATTTTAAATAATAATAAAAACGAATTGTAAATTTAAATATTTTGAGTTTAAATTTTAATAATTTTTTGTGATCAGATAAAAGTTTATCTTTAACACGTGTTAGACCGAATCAAAAGAGAAAATTAATTTATATAAGTATAAACCGGTCTAGTCAGGAGGAAAAAAAAAATCTACAAAAACTGATTAGTCAGGGGTAATCTAGTCATTTCACTTGGCAACGGGTCAACTGTAGAGTGGCCACGTTAATGTTCGGTGCTAGCAGAGACTATAGAAAGAACATTCTAGGGTTAGGGTTTTCCTCTGCGAATCGTTCTATTTCTATTATGTCCTATTTTGGAGTCGTTTTGGGGTAATAGGCTTAGATATATTTTTATAGACTTTTGATTCGATTTTTCATAGTCGAGTCGGTTTTTGTCGGTGGTGTGGAGAACTGGTCCTCCGAGTTGTCTGTGGCAAAACACCAAATCCATGATCATCTGCGTCCCATGGAACCGTCTTCAGTGCAGATCACTCCTTCCGTTGAAGAAGATGAGTGGGGTAAGTACTCATCCAAACCCTGCTTGATTTCTTATAAAGCCAAGTCAAAGTTGTGGATTTTTTTGTAATCTTTTATGTTGTTTGTTGTGATTTTGATAAGTTGAATAACATTGAACCGATGGCTATTCCTTTAAATTTTGATTGTGTTTTCTATGACTCTTGTTAAAGAAGAATCTCGAGTTTAGTCATTTTATGATTAAAGCAAGGTTACTGTTAACTTGTTCCTAAGCATCTTGGTGTTTGTGAATCTCAACGTTGTAGGAGAATGAATTGTAGTGGTTAAAATAAATTTCTGGAAGCTCTCAATTCCACTTGGAAATAGAAAGATTGGATTTTTGGTGGTTACTTAATTACAACCAATTATAGTGGATTAAGCATGTGATTGTCATAACATCTGACAATTGGTATATTGGTGATAGTAGTATACGACGATTGCTGAATTTTTGGTATGGCTTTTGATTTTGTTTTAGACACTGATGGATTCGTGATTCCAAGCTTGGGAATAGGAGACTCTGATCAAAATAAAGTTGATGCCTTTGAAGTAGAAGATTCAAAATCTACTTCGCTGAAGGTGAGCTGCACTAGTTTTGTTTTTTTCTTCTTTTTTTGGTGGTAAACATGAATGTTGTTTCAATATTTTTTAGGATGTATGAGAAAACTTGGTAGCTTGTGCCCCCTTTTCTCTACTTACATAAGTTTTTTTTTTGTCAATACACCTGTTAGGCTGGAAAAGAAGAGAACATATACCTGGGACCCCACGGAGCTCCTCCTTCACAATCGAAACAACAAGAGCTTAATTCTTCTGGCCGTAAGCAGAAATTCAAGCAGAAACTGAAGGAAGCAGATCGGAGATATAGTGGAACTGGACGGGAGAACAAGGTAGAGAATCTGAGGGAGCTCGTTGGTTCTGGAAAAATGTCTGCCAACAAGTCAAAGAGTTCCGCCAAGGATTGGCTAGACCCACATTGCCACGAATCTCAGTTTGAGAGGCGACATCTTTAGTAGATGTGATTTCATCTTAATAGCTTTGCAAAGTTCTGGGAAGGCATTCATCTGATCGCAGGCCCCCCTATCCATCTCTCTGTCCGTGAGGGACGAGACTTCTAGTCAAGGTTGTGTATCTTCAGTAAAATCTTCCTGTTGGAAGACTTTTTATCAAAGTTATGTATTTTGACAATAATCTTCCTGTTGGACATATGGGGAATAATGCATATGTTTTGTTCAATAATTTTATCTTTGCTTTTCCCAAGCTCTTGTTTTGCAGTGAAAAGCTGGGTGTTTGGTTGCTTAAAAGTTTAGTTCAAATTAACTTCCTTACTCGCCATGGGGCTTTGATTGTAACAGAGATTTTGCAACCTAGCATGAACCAATATCAGCATGGCATGTAGTTCCAGGATTAAGCTTCTGTTAGTACTCATATTCCAAGTCGAAATTCATCCCAAAAATGCATTACAAAACCCATGACTCAACCATCAAAGACAAATGAATTCAGACTTTCAGAAACTCAAATTTCTGATTATGACAAAGTACCGACAACAATCTCTCCCTACAAAATTGTACTTGATATGAACACAAATGCCCTGCTCCTACCAAATGGGATGCATATAATTCTGCTGTGTTGATATCACCATGATCACTCATGTGAATTGAAAAGCCGTCTAGCATATACTAACCTCAAATCTGAATTGATGCCAGGCAGGCAATGTAGCAACATCTAGAAGCCTGAAAAATTGCAAAATGAGAAAGTTCTGACGGCATTACATATCAGAACCTCCTAATGGGACCAAATTTTAGCCGAGACCAAGGAATTCTAATCCGGTTGCTGTGGGTGTCAAGCCATGCTGCGACAGGTACTGAGCGTTGTAAAATTTACTCAGATGCCTCATCCCATTGTCACAAAGAATTGTTACAATGGTGTGACCAGGGCCAACTGTTTGTGCCACTCTGACGGCTCCAACACAGTTCATTGCTGAAGAACTCCCGACAAAGAGCCCGTCATTCTTCAAAAGAATCCTGATTAAAAAAAAACAGTACCATTAAGATTGTGAGGCTGAAAAAGTTTGTATTAATTTTCTTGGCTCCACATCATTACCAAGATTAGTGAAAGTAAAATCGTACTTTCACCAATAAAATGATCAATTGTTGGTGTTGGTGATTATGGATAGAAGAACCCTCACAAAGGCTCACATACAAAAAAATTCAAAGTTTCATGTCTTGTTGGTGGATTATATATTTGAAGGGGTGAAAAAGGTACTAACTGGCGTTGTACAACAATTGCCTTGTAGTTAACACCTCATTTGCCAGGACATAAGCTTTCCACAACACAAGGCGCCATGAGAATTAGGGAAAGGGTAGCAGTTGCACTTACCTAGACATTTCGACAGCCTCCATATCAGTGCCTCGAAAAGCCCCATCAAGTTCTGCCATTATAAAGTTCTCTGTTAATCTATTAATACCAATTCCTTCGGTTATAGTATCAAATGGATTTTTCAACCTCCGTCCTTCAGCCTCCTCTCTTGTGTACATCACCCCCCGTGTTACCTTGTTGAACAGACCAGAACCAGGGGGATCAATAAGAAAGCACTTGATGTTTGAATTCTTTTCCTGTTGAAAATGTCCAAAGAAATTAATACCATACTAGCACAACCAAATCAAACAAATATTTAGAAGACGAGGGAACAAAGTCTTAACCTTCAGAAACTTTGAAACACCAGCCAAGGTGCCTCCGGTGCCTGCAGCTGCAACAAAAGCATGCAACTTGCCACCAGTTTGTTCCCAAATCTCAGGTCCAGTGCCCACATAGTGTGCCCTGAAATTCGCCAAATTTTCAAATTGATCTGCAAAGAAACCACCTTTGCAGTCACTTGAGAATACTGTACTTTGTTTTTCTCCTTCAGATGAATAACCACTAGTTTGCTCTACATCCTTGGCATCACTATGCTTTGCGTTTCTGTGCATTAATGCAGCGTCTTTCGCTTCCAATGCCCTTCTCCTTGCAATATTGACATAGTGGTCTCTGTGTGTAATTGACACTGGCCTAACTCTTTCAACGGTAGCTCCAAGGGCTTCAAGAATTTGAGACTGAGAAAAGTTGGGTAGTTAGGGACAAAAATGAAAAGCAGAATCAAATTTGAACATAAAGAGTAGTGCTTCAATTACTCTGGACTCCGGAGTACACAGTACTGTGAAATCCAACACAATCATAGCAAAGAGAATTGGAAAGATAGTAAACAGCTAACAAGTGTAAACCAACAATAGTAACTGAACTACCAGAAACTATTTTTATTCCCAATATCAAGGTATGCACTTAACTGCAGCCTAAGCCACCTGAATCTAATTTTTGACTTTTAAAAGCAACTTAACTAAAACAGAGCAAGTGCTTGGAAAGAATCTGCTGAAGAACAACTTTACTTTGTCTTTAATTTGAAGCATCTGAAATAACTTTCTAGTCCACTAACTTAATTGTTTAATTATCTTAGTTGCCTCCTCCTTGGGAGGTTTAGTTGAGACCCACTTGGAGGCTATGGGTGTAGCTGGAGTATAAGGTCCGGTTGATAGATAAGTAAAGAAGCAGAATACACCTGCCATGTTAGGGATTTGAGAAGGGTTCAATTGATTACAATGTCCAACTATCTTAAACAAGCCATTGGAATCCACTCTTGCTTGAAGTTGCTTCCAAATTCACCTAAAAGAAACCCTGCCAGGGTCAATGGTGCAAAAATTCCGACAGTACCTAGCAGTAGGAGGCAAATCAAAAAGAACACTAGTACTCAAAAATAAAGTCTCCACATACTTTCTCTATAGCAACATCATCTGGGATAACCACGTGGCATTTGCATCCAAAAGCAGGAGCCACTGTTGCAAGACTAATAGCTGTACTTCCAGCACTCCCCTCTGTAACTACTCCACCTTCATGTAGAAGTCCAGATTCCAAAGCCTACACCAGGATCAACAATTGCCAGGCATAAGCTAGCTGGTAAGTGGAAGTGAAAACCGACATCTAGTGACAACTACATAAAAATTAGGTACGGATAGCCACATTCACCAATGTAAGAATTCTCTTTTTTTTTTTGGGGGGGGGGGATCTTATGTAAGAATTTTCTGTGAGTACTTATTTATGGACTATCTAAGACGATTTACAAATAAAAAACCAAGAAGTAAAATGATACAACTGACATCAAGAAGAAAATTTGCATTTACACAGATGTATTTATACAAAGTAGACAATATATAAATGGAAAAAATAGCTGGAGATCATGCATCTTGCAAAAAAGGCTACTATTTCTTTTGCTGCCTGTTAATCGAGGGAACTCTAAGTGCCGAACTGTATATATGATCACACTTTAACAATCTGAGGGAGCTATGAGGGGTGAAGCGGGGTTTTTCTTTTTAAATCCATACTATACACTCTTCAAATTGTAACATGGCTGTTAGAGTATGTGTGACTCATATTTGTTGTATGCACAATGGTAAGGAGGCAGATGCCGGAGTGGGATTGATATATTTTATGTATGGGGAGACGTTGATTAGTTGGGGGTGCCGGGGCAACGCCCCCGCGGTGCGGTACAGGGGTATTTTATAAATACGTCCGTACTAGGGTTATATAAATACTTAAAATGTAACCCTAATTTGAATAATGAAAAAGANAGGGGCAACGCCCCCGCGGTGCGGTACAGGGGTATTTTATAAATACGTTCGTACTAGGGTTATATAAATACTTAAAATGTAACCCTAATTTGAATAATGAAAAAGAACGGCCGCTCGCTCCTGTGGATGTAGGCACATTGCCGAACCACGTAAATCTCTGTGTTATTTTCTCTTGCTTTCTTAATTGTTTGATTCCTTATTATTCACCATAATTGCTGCACAATCACAACAACGCCCAACCTTGTATTTTTTGGAACATAATGGTTACCCTCATATTTTGAACCCAGCTAATTTGAAGGTTATCAGCCAAGCTTTTACACCTACATTAGCATTAGCCAATAGACCATGTGCAATACCTTTCAAAATTGTGAACTATGAAAAATAAAGGAAGCAGTACTAAAAAGTTGTTATTGTAATTCCTGCACAACAGTTAGTATTATCGTTTCTGGTAGCTAGGTAACCAAGGAGAACATGGATATTTGAATAGTAATATGCATTCAGGCAGAGAAAGGCCCCAAAATTGAGTAATAACATTCATGAGCATAATTCATAGTTCAAACAAAAAGGCACTGCGATAGTTCTTGGCTCACAAAAATGAGCTCCAACCACTTGTAAAAGTTGAAGAACTCTGTCATTCAGCCCAAAGATTCTACAAGCAAATTAGCTAGAATCAATCGCAAATTGGCATTGTTTATGAAAGTTTCCACAGCTTAGGGAAAACCCGAACGACCCAAAAATATTAAAAGCTTCAAAGATTAATAGCTTTACTTTTTGTTTCTGATTACCCCATAAGGGGAATAATCTCACCTCTTCAATAATTTTGACAGCGACCCTATCTTTAACACACCCTCCTGGATTCAAAAACTCGGCCTTTCCAAGTATCTGTAATATGGGAGAATAATCAACCAACAACGTCAACTCTAGCAACTGTACAGATAAAATTATCAAGACCCAGATGGCTAGACGAGAGAGAGAGAAAGAAAGAGAGATTACCTCGCAACCAGTTGCTTCAGAGAGGCTGTTAATTCTGATCAAAGGGGTGTTGCCAATGGCCCCAATGAGTCCTTTCCTTGGTTTTTTAGGTGAAAGGAGCTTGTGGGTCTTCCTCGATAAAGCCTTTGATAGAGAATTGTTGCAGAGGAAGTAGGAAAGTACGGCTATGGAGAGCCCAATTACAATAGCGCCTTTGGTTCTTACAAGCACCATTCCGAAGCCCCGAACTGGAGATATTTGACGGACTGGTTTCGGCTAAGATGGATACTATGGTCCGAGTCCGGTGAATATTCGGCATGATACTTATACTGAATATACAATATTGGTCCGACGAATGACACTTTAGCACCCAAAACATTTTCAAAATTTTAAATTATACGTTTAAATATTAATTTTTTCCTAAAAATAACTGCAACTTTGCCCTCACATGAACTTCTGTTATTATTTTCGTAAAATTCACGTATGTCATGTGTAGAAAGATTAATGATCAAACTTTTGTTCCGATTAACTATTTCGATCACTTAGAGAATAAAAACGTTTTAAAAATATTGTGAAAATGTCTGTAATGTGTTTTGAGAATGTTGTATGATTTCTTTAGGTGCTTGCATTTGGCGATGATAGCTCTGTTAAGGTGGGATTCTTGGACGTTGTTTGTGAGCAATTTAATTGTTTCGAGGGAATCTGTTTTCACCATCACTCTACTTATCCCCTTTGCTTGGAACTAGCCATAGGAAGTATATAAGCTCTTGGGGGTACCTCTAATTTCTTCAACCATTCCCAATTAAGACCGGGAACAGATTCAATACTCTTTGGTAAGTAGTTTATGCGCAGCTTTAGTGGAAAAACAACCCATTCATTATTAGATAAACCCCAATGGGAGAATCTTGAAACTCTCTATGGGTGGGAATTGGGGTATGCACAAAATCAATCAAAATAGAAGGTGGTAAAACCATACATGTCTCATGAAGCTTTTAGTTACCTCTGGAGTCAATGACATCTTGACACTTTGCTGTTGAGATCTGCAGTTGTTGGNTCAATCAAAATAGAAGGTGGTAAAACCATACATGTCTCATGAAGCTTTTAGTTACCTCTGGAGTCAATGACATTTTGACACTTTGCTGTTGAGATCTGCAGTTGTTGGAGAGACGAGTCTATTCTGTATTAACCCCTCTCCCTGCCACCGGTCAATCAAAAAAGAAATTTGTCCCTTCTTACCAATAACCCATTTTGTTCTCTTCTCTTCTCAATTCTTTGGTTTTTATGATGGCTCTCCAAGTGAGAGGCTGAACTTTTACTTAACCCCGGCTGCTCTTCTTTTGATACACAAATTATCCATGTTATTAACTACATTTTCCGTTAAAGAAGAAAGCACATATACGTTTCTTAATCCTGGATCAGAACGAAAAGGGTACGTTACCCTATAAGGGAAAACCTTTCCCAACAAGAGAATGCCTTTCTTTTGGCTTAGTTTACCAACCATGCAATGGTAGATAGCTAAAAGACGCTCACTTGGAAAAAAGTAGCCGACGCATCGCTTTAAAAAACGGACAGAGGCTTATTTGTTTAATTGTAAAATAAAAAACCCACCAATTGTACAGTGAAATGACCATAACACCCACCACCCTCCATACCAACACAGTATAAAATTATTTGAAATATTCAATGCTTTGATTAAAAAAAATTTTAATATTTTAATTGAATCTAAATATGAAATCTCAAATCCAAATTTACCCCGATTTGAACTTAACTTTAAAAAGCTCGACATGGACATATTCATGTTGTGGACCGAAGTTTTATAACTTATATTGAATGTTGATGAAACTCTGACTAGACAATTTTTGTACGGACATGGTGAAGTGAACTTGGACCTAACCCTTAAACTAAGGTCCAAGGTGGCCCCACCTAAAACTATTAAAGTAAAAGTGCCAACCACAATTGATGTCCTAGCTGTACGATGTTGAAAATACTTGGACCAAAATGCCACATCCATTAGGATGGTATTCCAATCTTTAATATTCAGTGATCGAATAAGAAATGAGTTGTGAATTTACGTCTTTTTAAGTTTCAGATTTATATTTGTTTATGATTGAAATTAATAATACTAGCTAGACTAATAAAAAACAAAAATAAGAGATAACAATATAAATATCAAATACTGTGACATTGTAATAATTATATTTTTGATCTCACTTTTATTTATTTAATATTCAAGATCTAATCACCATTTCAACTACCAAGTAATTATGGTTATATATTTTTTTGTTATTGTTGAAGGAATTCGGAACTTTAATTAGTGAAGGACTGTCAATCAAAAGCACGTGATAGAAACACGTGCAAGTCATGCAAGGACGGTCTCTAAACCGATAATGGTGTCAATTGGTTGAGCTAGTATTACCAAGTATAGGAGAGAAACCTGAACAAAATTAAGATGAAGACGTCTCAGCAAATTTGGGATAACAACACAGTAGATAATCAGGATTAAAAAGGATGAGACTTGATAAATATGTGATCTACACACACACGAAAGATAGAAGAAATTTCAGCATTAATCAAGAGGGAACCTGCTCAAAAATAAATGTGTCATATGGGATGACGAATGACGAAAATCCTAGCATCAAACACCATAAATATGACGTCAGAACAAATCTATGGTATGTTGTATCAATCCAATAGATTGATCAGTTCACTTCGAATAAACATATTAATTTTGACATCGAAATATCTTCGATCGATCAAATTTTCGATTTTAAATTATTTTTTTTCATTTTACAGGTGCTAGTGGCTTTTACTCATGAATTAGGAATCCCTCGTTACCCTCGTCGAAGAGGTACCAGATTTTTGCCTCTAACAATCATAACATTACTCAATTCAGATGGTGAATATAAATGATTATAGAATTATTAGGAATTATGATTATAAGTGGTAAGGCATGTACGATTAGGAAGATCTCACTATCCGAGTAAAAAAGGAAAAAAAGGGGGTATTTTGGGAAACAATCTTTTTGGTTTCTGAGATAAAATAAAGGATGAGAGGGACAAAACAGTAAACACACTATCCTTTCAGTTTCTTCACTCAGAGAATCTCTGCAGAGAGATAAACCCCAATACTCTCTCTCTCTCTCTTTCTCTTTCAATCCTACAAAAGCCCAGAAGGACCCATCACAACCTTACATTCATCTCACCCATGGAGATCCCAGAAANTCTTTCAATCCTACAAAAGCCCAGAAGGACCCATCACAACCTTACATTCATCTCACCCATGGAGATCCCAGAAAAGCTTTTGAAATTTAAATTTNGGTAAAACCATACATGTCTCATGAAGCTTTTAGTTACCTCTGGAGTCAATGACATCTTGACACTTTGCTGTTGAGATCTGCAGTTGTTGGTGAGACGAGTCTATTTTGTATTAACCCCTCTCCCTGCCACCGGTCAATCAAAAAAGAAATTTGTCCCTTCTTACCAATAACCCATTTTGTTCTCTTCTCTTCTCAATTCTTTGGTTTTTATGATGGCTCTCCAAATGAGAGAGGCTGAACTTTTACTTAACCCCGGCTGCTCTTCTTTTGATACACAAATTATCCATGTTATTAACTACATTTTCCGTTAAAGAAGAAAGCACATATACGTTTCTTAATCCTGGATCAGAACGAAAAGGGTACGTTACCCTATAAGGGAAAACCTTTCCCAACAAGAGAATGCCTTTCTTTTGGCTTAGTTTACCAACCATGCAATGGTAGATAGATAAAAGACGCTCACTTGGGAAAAAGTAGCCGACGCATCGCTATAAAAAAGGACAGAGGCTTATTTGTTTAATTGTAAAATAAAAAACCCACCAATTGTACAGTGAAATGACCATAACACCCACCACCCTCCATACCAACACAGTATAAAATTATTTGAAATATTCAATGCTTTGATTAAAAAAAATTTTAATATTTTAATTGAATCTAAATATGAAATATCAAATCCAAATTTACCCCGATTTGAACTTAACTTTAAAAAGCTCGACATGGACTTACTCATGTTGTGGATCGAAGTTTTATAACTTAAATTGAATGTTGATGAAACTCTGACTAGACAATTTTTGTACGGACATGGTGAAGTGAACTTGGACCTAACCCTTAAACTAAGGTCCAAGGTGGCCCCACCTAAAACTATTAAAGTAAAAGTGCCAACCACAATTGATGTCCTAGCTGTACGATGTTGAAAATACTTGGACCAAAATGCCACATCCATTAGGATGGTATTCCAATCTTTAATATTCAGTGATCGAATAAGAAATGAGTTGTGAATTTACGTCTTTTTAAGTTTCAGATTTATATTTGTTTATGATTGAAATTAATAATACTAGCTAGACTAATAAAAAACAAAAATAAGAGATAACAATATAAATATCAAATACTGTGACATTTTAATAATTATATTTTTGATCTCACTTTTTATTTATTTAATATTCAAGATCTAATCACCATTTCAACTACCAAATAATTATGGTTATATATTTTGTTGTTATTGTTGAAGGAATTCGGAGCTTTAATTAGTGAAGGACTGTCAATCAAAAGCACGTGATAGAAACACGTGCAAGTCATGCAAGGACGGTCTCTGAACCGATAATGGTGTCAATTGGTTGAGCTAGTGTTACCAAGTATAGGAGAGAAACCTGAGCAAAATTAGGATGAAGACGTCTCAGCAAATTAGGGATAACAACACAGAAGATAATCAGGATTAAAAAGGATGAGACTTGATAAATATGTGATCTACACACACGAAAGATAGAAGAAATTTCAGCATTAATCAAGAGGGAACCTGCTCAAAAATAAATGTGTCATATGGAATGACGAATGACGAAAATCTTAGCATCAAACACCATAAATATGACGTCAGAACAAATCTAAGGTATGTTGTATCAATCCAGTAGATTGATCAGTTCACTTCGAATAAACATATTAATTTTGACATCGAAATATCTTCGATCGATCAAACCTTCGATTTTAAATTATTTTTTTTCATTTTACAGGTGCTAGTGGCTTTTACTCATGAATTAGGAATCCCTCATTACCCTCGCCGAAGAGGTACCAGATTTTTGCCTCTTACAATCATAACATTACTCAATTCAGATGGTGAATATAAAAGATTATAGAATTATTAGGAATTATGATTATAAGTGGTAAGGCATGTACGATTAGGAAGATCCTCACTATCCGAGTAAAAAAGGAAAAAAAGGGGGTATTTTGGGAAACAATCTTTTTGGTTTCTGAGATAAAATAAAGGATGAGAGGGACAAAACAGTAAACACACTATCCTTTCAGTTTCTTCACTCAGAGAATCTCTGCAGAGAGATAAACCCCAATACTCTCTCTCTCTCTCTTTCAATCCTACAAAAGCCCAGAAGGACCCATCACGACCTTACATTCATCTCACCCATGGAGATCCCAGAAAAGCTTTTGAAATTTAAATTTCACATCTTATTTGCATCGGTTTTCTCTCTCCTCATCATCTCTATCATCTATGNACCTTACATTCATCTCACCCATGGAGATCCCAGAAAAGCTTTTGAAATTTAAATTTCACATCTTATTTGCATCGGTTTTCTCTCTCCTCATCATCTCTATCATCTATGTTGCGCCTCGGTTTCTTGAGATTCTCGCGTACTTTTGGCCGCTTCTAGTCTCTACGGCTCTGTTCCTCATAACCGTCATCGTCTTTGGGCAGATATCTCCGCCGACAACCGAAGCTTCAGGTGAAAAAACCGGTGAAGTGATCTTGGATTACGTTGCTGGCCAGCCGGAACAGGTACAACCAGAAGTAGAAAGCTACAAATCTGATGAGTAAAGTAACGCATGTTCTCGTCGCGCCTATGTAATCTCTCTTTCTCTCTCTCCAGTTGGTAGTGTAAAGGAATTGACAGGATGCGAATTTTGTGTTGGATTACTGTTTCAGGAATAATTATATGATCATCATCAATGGCTGTTGGGTCCCTCTCTCTTCTTTTTTCTTTCATTTTGTAAAAAAAAAAAAAATTGCTATCGTATCTGAAATTATAGTTTTCTAAGGTTAATCTATGCATCTTAAAATTGAAATTATAATTTTTTGAGTAATTCATGATGGATCATTAATAAAAAATGTAACTTAATTTTTAAAAATTATAAATTTTAATATAAATTACACTTTCATGTAAGATAGTATAACCACTCATGTACAAAAAATGAAATCACATTATTCACTTGTCTATTTAATATTGGATGATTACACAACATAATAAATGTTAATTTGGTGTAACCATTAGACTAAATTTTATGATTATTAGAGTATTTATAAGGAATAAATACCTCATGATGATCTGACTTAAGAACTTGCCAAAATTTGAATTCAGTTACTATTTGAGTTACTTTTNCCATGTCGAGATTAAAGTATTTATAAGGGATAAATACCTCATGATGATCTGACTTAAGAACTTGCCAAAATTTGAATTCAGTTACTATTTGAGTTACTTTTAATGAAGAAATTAATCAATATATGTAAATTCATCAAAACTAACCGTTCAACTAAAAAAGAATGAATTGTGAGGCGATATGCCCAAAAAAGGCACGCAAAAAAGCCTTTTTTGATTATTTTGCAATGTACTTTATTCATTATAATTAGGACCTTCATTTTTGTGTAATTTTCATGCAGTATTTTAGGGGGGGTGGGTTTTAACTTGAAGCCTCTTATTTTAAAAATTCAAGATATAAGTAAACAAGAAAATTAAGAATAAATATCATAATTAGCCTTTAAACTTTATCAATTATTTTAATTTAATCCTTCAACTCTTTTTCAAATCACGCACATAGTTGAATTTGTCTTATTAGTCTAGCTGTCACGCGCACACATTACCCTATGTTCGATTCTGTCATTTTATTCATTTTCACTTTTCCTACTTAATCAACATAGGCATGTCACCTACCCAATTAAAGAAGGCGGTGATTAGTTCTTGAAAGTCCATCTTAAAATGTTCATATTATAAAATTTATATCCAAAATAAATTTTTATTTTGAGAAGTTATACCAAACACAACCTAAGACGTATGAAACATCATCGTTCTCACGAGACTTATGTTTATTCTGTAACAAAAAAACTATTCATGAATTAGTTCTGTGGATCATCAGTTTTGTTATTTTCTTTTCTCTACTTTGACAGCATGTACGTAGATGTAGATGTGTTTCTCGAGAAAATATTCAATGTTATAGTGATACTGTCANGACATATGGAACATCATCGTTCTCATGAGACTTATGTTTATTCTGTAACAAAAAAATTATTCATGAATTAGTTCTGTGGATTATCAGTTTTATTATTTTCTTTTCTCTACGTTGACAGCATGTACATCGTTGGGCTCTCTCGTTTTGTTGCCATTTGTTGTTCACATTTTACGTAGATGTAGATGTGTTTCTCGAGAAAATATTCAATGTTATAGTGATACTGTCACCATTATACCTTGTGATGTAATCGATTTAAATTGAATAGTTAATTGGACTTTGAGATGATAGATTCGAAATACATCATCTCAGGTGGCCCATATTCAATAGTTCTGATGTGACGTTGCCCATTTACTAAATTTACTTTATAGTCCATGGCCCAGCATGGTTGGCCAATTCATGGGTCGGTGGTCCAGATTTAAGAGGCTCCACATATCTTTATTTATCTCTGTAGTCGTGGGGACCACTACNGACTTTATGGTCCATGGCCCAGCATGGTTGGCCAATTCATGGGTCGGGGGTCCAGATTTAAGAGGCTCCACATATCTTTATTTATCTCTGTAGTCGTGCGGACCACTACGATAATGGTATTTTATTGTATCTCAAGTTTGTAAACCAAACATTGCTCAATTTAATAGATGGGCTNTACTTTATAGTCCATGGCCCAGCATGGTTGGCCAATTCATGGGTCGGTGGTCCAGATTTAAGAGGCTCCACATATCTTTATTTATCTCTGTAGTCGTGGGGACCACTACGATAATGCTATTTTATTGTATCTCAAGTTTGTAAACCAAACATTGCTCAATTTAATAGATGGGCTGAGTGCAAGCAATTTTGTAATATGACTTTATCATACGTATATAGTCATCCTTTACATTACAAGATTGCATATTAAGGGAGAGACAGAGAGAGAGAGAGAGAGAGAGAGAGAGTAAAAGCATAGAAATTCCTTGCCTTGGAACTGATCACTGTCATCTACAACTGCACAAATCCATTAGTTTGAAATGAGTATACTTTCCTTGAGAAANGGGATGAGAGAGAGAGAGAGTAAAAGCATAGAAATTCCTTGCCTTGGAACTGATCACGGTCATCTACAACTGCACAAATCCATTAGTTTGAAATGAGTATACTTTCCTTGAGAAACTGGTAGAAGCCCAAGATGAAGATGTTCTATTTAACTAAAA
Source organism: Ilex paraguariensis (assembly GCA_963454935.2). NCBI lineage: Eukaryota > Viridiplantae > Streptophyta > Magnoliopsida > Aquifoliales > Aquifoliaceae > Ilex > Ilex paraguariensis. The sequence goes on from CAUOFW020004713.1 coordinate 138,463, forward strand.
GTCCAATGCAAAAACTGAGATAACACTGAGCAACTGAAACAATATTTCTTTGTAGTTGTACAAATAGTAGTTTCACAAGAATTGAGTAACTCACCTCCCTGGTGGAGATGATTGGGCGAGTATAATATCAGAGGCTGACAAAGTTCCTGACTGATCAACATCAAGATTTTCAAACTCTTCCATCACTAGTGAAATGTCTTCTTGCTTGATCTTTCCCATCTCTTTCAGCTTATACAAGATGAATTCAGCAGCCCTGACAAAATTAGGCAGTTTTCGGTTAAAACATAATTTGCAAAGATTTCAAAACCAATTTTAGGCTCAGACCACTCGCTTACCCCACATCCCCATCATTGTCAATATCAGCCACCTCCAAATCCTGATTCGTAACCCTTTTCGTAAGAATCCGCTTCGCCAATGCCCTTTGTCTGCTTTCAGTATTTAACTCAGCAAGATAGAGGAAGAACAGAGCTAAACAAATAGTACTTGTAACTATCCAAAATATAGCAAATACACGTCCTCTTTTTGTTGAGAAGCTCTTATCCCCATAACCCAGGGTTGTGATTGTACAGCAGACGCAATAAAAGGCATCAACAAGGTCTAATTTCTCAACTGTAACTAGGAAGATTGTCCCAGCAATTATGAGCACCAAAAGAAAGGCCAACACCATAAAACACTTATATCTCACTTTGTTAATTTCAATCTCCTTGAGAATNACCAATGCCCTTTGTCTGCTTTCAGTATTTAACTCAGCAAGATAGAGGAAGAACAGAGCTAAACAAATAGTACTTGTAAGTATCCAAAATATAGCAAATACACGTCCTCTTTTTGTTGAGAAGCTCTTATCCCCATAACCCAGGGTTGTGATTGTACAGCAGACGCAATAAAAGGCATCAACAAGGTCTAATTTCTCAACTGTAACTAGGAAGATTGTCCCAGCAATTATGAGCACCAAAAGAAAGGCCAACACCATAAAACACTTATATCTCACTTTGTTAATTTCAATCTCCTTGAGAATTTCTGTTGGACCAACTTTCTGATGAATATGTAATGCTTTAACCAGCAATATTTCTTGCTTTTCTACAAGGTAGTCTGCAGCTTTGCTTAGAATGAGCCCGAATAGAGCCATCCCTGAGAAGACAAAAGCACAGGCAAGTAGTTTCGTAGGTGTGCTATTGGGCACAAGGTCTCCATATCCAACAGTGGTCATTGTCACAATACAGAAATAAACAGAGTCAAGAATTCCATTGGTTTTCTTTCCTTGGATCTGGTGCCTTACGATGCTAAAGCAAACGGTGCCTATTCCGAGGTAGACAGCCAGGTATATGGCAACTTTCCTAAAACTTGGGTGGATTGAATCAAAAATGGACTCAGAACGTGGAAGTGAACCAGTGCCAATAAAGTCTCCAGGAACGAATTCCGCAAGAGGGGCACTTTTGCAGCGGCGGAATCTTCTTCTCTTTAGATCGGTCTTTTGATTCGTTTGATATGTAGGATCTAACAGTCCCGTCATCAAGGATTGTGCTGCAACGTTTTCGGCCATCTTAGCCAAATGTCAAAACACTTCTAGCCCTGCAAGCATCTTAAGCTTCAGAGTTTGGTAGTTCCCCACAAAAGCATATTGCTTATGATAATCGATGCATTAATTAAGCATTATTTTCAATAACAGAAGCTTTTAGCTCATCAATGCTTGAGTCAAATGTACGCACCCTCTTCCCAGTTAATTTGCTTGTTTGCAGGAGGAGAAGTTCCCCTTTCGTTTGTTTTCCCATTCAATCCAAAATTCCTTAGCACCATCTATCAAAGGTACTATATTTTTTGCCCCAAACAATAACGTTCTACTTCCAGAAGCATCAGATTTAAAGCCAAAACTTTTCCTTTAGAATAAGAGTTAAAACATTTAAATACCCAGTATTCATGTTTAATCGTTTCAAAAAAAACAAAAACAAACAAACATTGAAAATTTAGCATCAGAAGAACATGAATTGGGTTTAACTTTTAAGAATGCAGTAATAAAAAGCCACATGCTTCACCAAAAAGCAAAACCCAGAACGCTGTTATGGATCCCGTGAGTAAGGTTAGTTTTCTATTCCATTAAGACCATTAGGTCTATGTAAGATCTCGTAAGATCACTCTAGATAGTGAGAGATAAGACGAAAGTTAACTAAACAGAAAGATCCGACTTACCCGTGGAAGCAAGGTTTGAGTCCTTTTCTGAAACCCTTCTCCGAAAATGATGGAAGCTCCTTCCCAATTTCTCCGTGATTCTACTTTTTGTTTGCACCCGACTCTCTCTCTCTCTCTGATCTGCTCCAAGAGAGGAGGGTGGATAAGAGAGTCGTCTTTGTCGGCAATGACGACGTGGAGATATCGTGATTGTTCTTATATCCTGGGGCGGATCAAAACTCGGTCCAGCCCATTAGAATTCGGATACGGTTACTGGATCCATCACTCGCATGTCGACGGAGTAGGACCAAGCTTACCTGCAATTTTTATTTCAATAAACATTGAAAGCATCGAAGTGGTTTAATACCACCCACACCTACGTGGGAATACATAAAAGTGATTCATCGAAGCAACAAAATCTTGCAAGTTGCTTTTTCAAGTGTCAATAGCATAATGATCTGTTAATCGAAAAATGTTTTTGGTGATGCAGAGAAAATTGATTCATTCTATTAAATTAGATTAAGAAGTCAATTTGTTTGTGATGCAAATCCGTCATGGTTAAACTCATATCAGCTGATTATGGCAAGAAAAAAAAAAAAATTTACCCTTCTACTAGGGGATGGGGCCGGTAAAGTTTTTGCCCAATTCTGAAAGCTTTATACCATAAATAACATGGTCTGGTTTCCTCATTTTTGTATACTGTAATGGTAACTCTGACGTACTGTGATCATGGCTCGATTTCTTTCCAATTCAGGTGAATAAATTCTCTACAAATACGGTTCTCTCTCTGAGTCTTCATAACTCATCTTCAATACCCTTTTCTAAGAGAAGTTGTCAAGCAAGACTGATCAAACCTCAATGGAGCCTGTTGCAAACGTGGTAAACCCTAGGGCTAACAGAATTATAGAATACCTTCATTTGTTTCTCGATACACATACATATATGCATATGTGAGTCTTTATCTATGGATCTGTGTGTGCTTCTTCTGTCTTTTCATGCCTTGTTTTTAAACCCTAGTTTTTTGCTTCTTGTAGACTTGTCTTTTGAAAGTGAATGTCCATTGTGAGGCTTGCAAAATGAAGATGATGGAAGTGATGGGTTCCATAACTGGTAGGCTTTTTTTTTTTATTTGTCATACTTGTTTTTAAATCACTCTATGTACCATTTGACTTCCCAATAAGCAATAGTGTAGCTATAATATAACAAGGGCAGCCCAAAGTCCAATGAAGGGCATATATATGCAAAAAAAACTGTTTACAGGAACTCTAGTAGTATGCAAAACATATACTTATTAATATATAAGTATATGTTTTGCATGTAATTGTATACATCGTTTGGTCAAAGGCAAAGTGTTTTGAATTTGATTCCTCTTTTTGGTATAAAATTTGAGTTTAATGCAAGTATATGGCTTGCTATAATTGTATACATGGTGTTGGATCAATAAGTCCAACCAAAAAATGTGGTTGGGAAGANTTGGTATAAAATTTGAGTTTAATGCAAGTATATGGCTTGTTGTAATTGTATACATGGTGTTGGATCAATAAGTCCAACCAAAAAATGTGGTTGGGAAGATACCCTAGTAAGAAAAACAAGCAAATCACACAAACATTATTATCTTTGTACTTATTATTTTGATTGCAAATTATTTTTCAGGAGTGTATTCTGTCACCATAGAGGCACAAGAAGGGACAGCAAAAGTTTGTGGTGAGGTTGACCCGAACATACTACTAAGGGCCTTAGCCAGATCAGGAAGGCATGCAGAGCTCGTGTGGGTCAAGCTCAAACACCCCTCCCTAAGTAGATGTAATTATGAGAATGGCTATGGCTCGAATGGTTCGTATGGCTATGGTGCACTAGAAGAACCCTACAGGTACGGAAGAGCATTGCCATTGCCTGAACATTCGTCTTACAACACACACCAGCACTGCCCGATGAGAAGGGCTGTAATGGAAGGTCCTACGTATAGCACAAGCCTTCGCTACGGCTACAGCCCATCGCCACCGGCTAGGTATGTACCTGGGTATCCACCGGCGGTGTATGATCCATATGAAGAAGAAACCATCAACTTTTGCTGTGTTATGTGAATCAACAAAGACATGCATGGCTTGTCCTTCGGTTTCTTCTTAGCAAGAAAACTAATATATCATACGATTATGCGGGTGCTCTGGTTCGGATTTGAAGTTAATTTGATTTGTTTAATGTTCTGAATTCCTAGGGTATAATCAGGTTATTATTCTGTGCCCATGTTTTTGACATGTTGATTATAGATATGAAATCTCAAATCCAATGATCTCATTCGATACCTTTTTTCTCAATTTCTTGAATCTAGGTCGGTCAAACTTGAATTTAAAAAATTGATACAAAATAATTACACTGACAAGAGTTACCTGCTTGGTATTATGGTAGGAAGTGTTTAAAAAAGTAATCAAACCCAAAAAATAGGGAAAGGCTATGCTACCAAAGGATGCACTGTACTGAAATTTACAATCATTTAATATTAAGTTACATTTTTAAAAAAATATAAATTACAACTTTTAAAGGTCATGATCGATCATGATAAATTGGGATTAATAATAAATTATAACTTTTAAAAACTAAGTTACAATTCATAAGAGAGAAGTTACAATTGCACAGGAAAAATTCATGATCGATTATAAATATCTGTGATTGATCATGGTCCCCTTAATCGATCATATATTTACTCCGAACAGTTATAATTTTTTTCTTTTGAATTATTATTTTATCATTAAAATTATAAATTACCGTATGATACCCAAGGCGCGTGGACTGTCCGCGAAAAATAAGATAGATTCTCTCTATTAAAGATGGTATAGCTGTATGATCCCATAGCATGGCGAGACCTAGTTTGAGATGGCCCGACCCAATAGGGTGACAAACCAATGGGCCATTAGACGATCCATCCCGCTTCCTGGGCTGACCATGGGTCTTATTACTCAAACCTATAGTTGACCCATGGACAACCTGAAAATTTAGAAAAAAAAATTAATAAATTAATAAATTGATTTGCTATATTTGTTTTTGAAGTTTCAACCATTCACGAACTTACCATTCAAAAATATTGCTAAATAACACATTTTTTTCCATGAGAAACTCTTAAAGTTTTGTTACTTTAAGATCAAGCTCCATTTCAATACACATTTTCTTCATTTCTTATCTTAGCAAATCTCTTATAAGTTATCTATGATATTGTGCTTCTTTCTGTAGGTGGAGATTTAAAAGAGGTTGACACATGTGTTTATGCTAAGAGTAATCGAAGGGGGTAAGCAAGATAAGTGAATGGGATAAAAGGAACTTGAGCAGCCTGTTAACAAAAAGACGTACTAGTTGGGCAGATGATAGGTGAAAAATACTCTCACCAGCCAGAAAATCCTCCTCTTCAGTGGGCAAGTAATGTGAGTATTTATAGCACAATGCTCAGACAGGTCAGACTACCCAAAGGGCTGCCCACCGCGACCCCTTACCACTCGCGTTAACCCACAACTGTCTCAATCGCAACAATACCAATGGACATTAAAGACGAGTCATGTGTCCCAACATTAACTAGGCAGATGTGATGTTTTTCAAAATACAACTTGGACGTGGGCCCGAGGAAGGTGTGACAGTCAAGGTGAGAGAGAACTCCTAACGTCCATGACTGCGAGTGGCCATCGTGGGACCATGGCCTTGAGAGGACCATGCTCGTGATTCCCCTAATGCGCTCCTACCCGAGGTCTTTCTTTCCCTCTCTAGACCCTTCTTGGAAACCTTTGTCGAGGTGTCCGATAGAGGAAACTCACATAGTTTCGGTCCTTCGGCTATCAATTCATATGTCTCATAATCCCATATGCTGATCCAGGCCAATAACCCCAGTTACCTTAGGAGTCTTTCCAGATCCCAATCAAGCACATCCTACTGGGCAGTGAGTCATACATTGGGAGGCCGGGTTGAGCAGACTAAACCTTCGAGACTCTGCCCCAGGTTGAGGTTGACAATCATGTTCATCCACCCCTATTGCTCAATTCTCCTTTGAGGAAGGTTATACTTCCCTGTCCCTAGGTGGGGACACCTTTTAGTCTAGTGAGTCAATCGAGCAATGGTTGAGGATACCATTCCCGCAGCGAAGGAGGTGAGTCTCATCGCAATTGACCCCACACTTCTACGATTNTTATACTTCCCTGTCCCTAGGTGGGGACACCTTTTAGTCTAGTGAGTCAATCGAGCAATGGTTGAGGATATCATTCCCGCAGCGAAGGAGGTGAGTCTCATCGCAATTGACCCCACACTTCTACGATTCCACTTCTGCCAAACCTTGGTGAAAGGTTCATTTTGTTACTTCCAATATGATGGAGGTGTATCTCGCCCTGATGCAGTATTGTGCTTGAGAACATCATGCCCAGGTTGCCCCATACTTCCGCGATTCCACTTTTGTCCACCCTTGGTGAAGGGTCCATTTTTCCACTTCCAATTTGATGGAGATGTATGTTGCACTGTTGCGATGTTGTGCCAGAGGGCGTCGTGACCAAAGGCGTTGTACCTTAGGTGTCACGCATGAGTGTTGTGCCTTGGGCATCATGCATAACATTATTATCTACACACGCTCAGGGGCCGTCGCGACCAGGGGGTCACTGCCAGGGGGGGTCGTAGCCAGGGGCGTCACACTTTAGGTGTCGCGCATGAGTGTTGTGCCTTGGGCGTCACGCATAACATTATTATCTACACTAGTCCAGTTGACGCTGTCAGGGCGTCACACCCAGGGATGCCACACTTGTCACTCTTATTTATACCAGTTCAACTGAATTGTGTCGGGCCCCATTTTCATGTAAAATAATAATCATTGCTACTTGTCCTGTTATGATGGAGACATGTGTCTTAAAATTTTTTGCGCACTACACTTTCCAAAACTTCGGATCGACCCGGGTTTCCCTTTCTTGGACTACAGTTCTTTACAGTTGAAGAACTCCACTTTTATCGACATTTGCTGACCATAATGTAGTGGTCCATGTAGCCATAAATGAATTGATTTGACTATGTTGCATTATGTGATTCAAGGGTGCAGAGGGACCCAATCCGAGTTTGTAGTTATATGAATTTTCTAGTAATGACCATTAATTTAGGACACGTCGTCGTCAAATTTCCTAAATACAGAAGGAATTTTATAATTAATTGTTTCATTTCTGTAGTATTTTAGTACAATAAAAAAAAGATCGTTTCTCATATCATATTTGATAGAAATAGTCCCACCAACTATATAAACCCATTCAATACGCGGATATCATTTAATAGTGTTATTTGATTGAACGGATCGGAGCGTAGGTGAACGAGCAGAGCTCAAGAAACAGGGAAGTCTCTCATAGAACAGTCGACTGAAAATAGAAGACTGTTGGCCTAAAAGAAGACGACTCTCTCGAAAAACATGACCCAATTTCTCTTCTTTCCTTTTTCAGGGCCCAAATGAGGTGGGGGAGATGGAAGTCGAATCTCTGATCGACCGGGACACATAAAAAATTCTCGGCGTCGGGAAAGATTCAAGATTGCATAAGTAACTCAGTGAGTGCTTTCTAAGAACGGCTTGGCTTGGAAGAAGAAAATGAAATATGAATAATTTCGCTGGTCGTAATAGATCAACTTTTATGTTAGTTCTGGCATTAATCAAGTATGATATGCGTGTCTAAATAATACAAGAACTTTTGATTATCTTATCTTGATCATCCTATATAATAATCAGGTAAAGTTGCGTAATTAAGAGCCTTATTGTTTAGGACAATATCGAAACAATTTAACAAAAGAAATACTTCAAAAAGCTTGGATTACAAATATAAATACATGTAATAGCCCCAATAAACTTACCAAAAATGTATCAAAACACACAAAAAATTAACTAGACGATTTTTTTTTTTTTTTATGGTCTAAAAACAACAGTTTGATGCTAGAGCAATAAAACTCTTCGAGATCTTTTTTTAGAATGGAGTCGAAACCAATTTTCCTGATAATGTTACTGAAATATATCTCATTTACTGATTTTATTTTTTAATTTAATGTTTTGTTTTCCAACCACCCTCAAGTACCAACAAATCCTTTACTATTACTGACTGATCTTATCCATTACCATTGATGTGCCACACTTCTATTGCAGATGTAGATCAATCAGCAATTTTGCTCATTATTACATTGACTTAACTTAGAGGAGAAGGTTCCATTTGGATAGAGCCTGCCCTATGCAAGAAACCCACATAAGGGGGGTTGACAATGAAAGCCATGATATTTGCAGCCACAAATGTGCAAACAAGTCCAAAGAGCTCGTAAATTCTTAGGCCAGCTGTATTGTACAATGTTGGTAGAACATGACAATATTAGTCTCTTTCAATAATAATGAGAATCGTTTACCACGTCTCTTCCTTGTCACTTTTCTTTTTTTTTTTTTTTTTTATTCAACGGTTAGAATATTGAAATTAACTTATGCATACTTCAAATAATTTTCGCTTCAATTCAATCAAAAACAGAGTATTCATACCAAAATTAAGAAATTATGAGAGATAAAACCCTCATAATCTAACCCTAAAGATTTGTCAAATTCGTATTTAAAACATCTAAATTTACCATTCATCTTTATTATTATTTGTACTACTGATCGGTTTCTCGTAACTTTTCAAGCCTTTAACTTCAACTGTTCTACTTTCTCATTAAGTTTTTGAGAGGACAATTTAAGAAGATTAAATACAGATGTCCTTTTATAGATGTCTTTGGATTAGACTTATCGGTAGTCTCACAGTTTAGCAATTTTATTAAATACATTTTTTTTTTGATTTCTCATAATGGTAAATTATATGTCACGAGTTCAAGTGGAGCACCTCATATATAAATGGATGGGGGAAAATCAATAATTGAGAAAAAAATTAATACTTTTTAGTTTCGTATCAAAATTATTGCAAAATAAGAGTTTTCGACTCAAATTATTAAACTAATGATAAAATAAGGTTGTTTGGGATTGAATTCAACATCTAAAACAATAAGGTCTGTTTGGTATATTTTTTGGAAAGGGTTTGAATTGGTTTGTCCAAACTCAAAGATAGAATTCAACATGCAATGTTATCCGTATCCATGTTTAGTATGCGCACCAATATATGATTATTATGATAATATATTTGTATATAAATGACTATTGCGCCCTTTAACCAATTTGGGTAATATGAGATATATTTGATATATAAGGGTATAAATATTATTTATATATTAAATCCTTTAACTGACTTATGAATGGGCCTAAAGCAGATTGAGTTTCAAACTCTGAACACATTATTTATATACCAAATATGAGTTTGTTGGATTTTATTCTCCGGTTCATATTTTAAAACTCCCTCAAACCCACGTGCCAAACTGCCACTAGGATGATAAAGCTGAAGCTGCTTACACTAAAGTGATCAGATTCCCAGGCCAAAACCTTTTTTTGATGGGTTAGGAGATTGTTTTTGGGAGGGGTGTGGGTTTCCAAGAATCCCATCTGAAAACTGATTTCATGCATGCATGGTGTATTTCAAACCGTCCCAATAAAAAGAAAAAAGAAGAAGCTTTAATTGATAATAGCATCCACTCCCCACTGTTTTGTCCCTTATTTGAAAAAGAAAAGTAGAAAACGCCAAGTCAAGTGGGGGTATCTATAGAAGCTTTCCAAGTGTCAAAATATGAAAGCAATCCTACAATGCCAGACAAAAATCAGATCATCGTTTTCATCTTTACCTGAAGTCCCCAGCAGTCCCATGGATATTCATTGTTTTTTTCCATCAACAGGTCAATTTATACATATTTTAATTAATTTTTTTATTTATTTAGTTAAAGATAAATCATACATACTTAGACTAGCGTATTCATTAGAAATAAATTTCTATTAACTTGAGCTTAAGAATTGTTAAAATTCAAATTTAGTACGCCTGAATTTATAATTCGTCCTTGTTTTCAATCCATCTTATTAGAATCATTTTTATGCGGCCCTATATGTCAAAACCTGAAAAATATAGCTGTAATTTTTTGTTTATTTTCCTGTTTGGACATGAGCAGGAGATTTGTTCATTGAGATTAGAGATTAGGCTAAGCCTAGTACAATCAGATTACACTGTTCAATGCGGGTCTATAAATTACGAACCGTATCGGAGTCGTTGATCATCGTAATTTACATTTCATGTAATCCATGAAATACTTGGTACGCCTCAATCCAACGGAACTGTGGCTTGGGATGTTGACAACTATTATGGTAAGAATTGGTAACTTGCTTTCCACACTGAAAAGAGATTATCTTTGCATGTTCATTTGGATTCACGAGGTGCTGAATACAAAATAAATAGAAAACATACCTAAAGATATTAATTTATTGATCTACACATGCCACACTCAAGAGTTTATGGAACAAAGGGAAAGGAAAACATAAACATCTACATCTAGGATTCTACCTACCACATCAAAGCGAAAAAAGGAAATGGGGAGAGAGAGAGAGAGAGAAGGAGAAGGAGAAGGGGGGGGGGGAGATCACCTAATTATTAACCATGACTAATGGTTGTTGAGCTTTAAACCTTATTTCTTCCTTCACCCTTCTAATAAAATCATCAAATTTCTTGTTTAACTCTTCAGTACTCAATAACTCATTTCCTTCTTTTCCTCCTCCTGCATTAGATTCATTCAATGGCTCCTTCTCAGTCTCTTCTTCTTCTATATAAAATGTTATATTTTCTTCTTTTCTCTCTCCTCCATCCACAGCTTCTCTTACAATTAAGCTGGACTCACTTTCTGCCTCTTGTGCTTCATGTTCTACGATCAAGTTCAAGCTTTCTCTTTTCTCTTCTATGAAATGTTCTCCTCCTCCTCCTCCTCCTTCTTCGTTTTCTTCGGAACCAGCATTCTCTGTTTCCACCAAACTTTCCTTCTCTAACAAAGATTCTTTAATCCCTTCTGGTGATACTTGCAAACCGTCTCCAACCTTGTTTAATATAAGGTCGTTAAGATCAAACCCTGAGGGACTAAGAACCAAGCCAGAGGTTTTTACAAGGAACACCAAGATTCCATTGCAAATAAGAAATATGCAGTTTTTGTGAAGGGTATGGCTAACAAGTTGAACTGGGAATGTACTGACATAGAACTTGATTGAAGGCAGTAAAAAAGAGTACCATGAAGAGTAGACAAAGAGCAAAGAAAATATAGATATTGAAAGTAGCAACTGGGAAAACTTCTTTGAGATATGAGATGTCATGAATTGAGTCAAACTTTGTAAGTTTTGGTGCTTACTTTCGTCCATTCTCTCTCTCTCTCTCTCACACACACACACAGAGAAGAAGCTACTTCTTTTTTTGTGAATTTTTCAAGGGTGTTATTGGGCGGAGGTTGGTCTGTGAAGGGACCATATGAGGGCTTCTCTTATATAGCCATTGAAGTGGTGAGAGTACTCCCTAAGGTTTCTATTTAGGGCAGCCAAGTAACCCTGCCATGTCCAAGAGTCGTGTGATTAAGATTGCCAGGTGGAAGGGGTATTCTCATTTACCTAAAATTTTAAAAGTCTCCACCTGTCCACCACAATTTCTAAATTTGAGTGATCTTCATGTTTACCAACTCGTGGTTGACTGCTTTTTGGCTACATAGTTCATTATTGAGAAGTAATGTCCACCCAAAAAGAAAAAGGCAAGAGATTATAAGAAAGGTAGAGAAAATAATAAAGGTCTGGTTTAGGCTCCTTCATGTCCAATGGAATGCAGTCCTAAATTTACCTAATTTTCTTTCACTTATTTATTGAGTTTTTTTTTCTTTTTTCTTTTTTGCTTGGAGGAAAAAAAAAGATAGGTATAAAAGAGAGTTTTTAAAAAGGCCACTTCAATAAGTATTCATTGGTGGGATCATGAGATCTCTCATCACGTTTGTTACACTTTTCCGAAACAAATCTAACTAAGTTAGTATAGCGGTCAATGATGGAGTTTCAATGTAAACTTTAAAACTCGAACCTTTAATCTCAGGGTAAAAAATTTAACTGATATTCCACTGGACCATCTCACTCGATGGTGAGTTCTACCGGTTGTTATTTAAGAACTAAAACTATTTTCCCACAATGACGATGCATGTTATTTCTACTTAAAATGAATACAAGATCGATTATGAAGTGAGATATATTGTAATGAATTTTTCTTCAACTTTAATCAATCATATATTGTTTAGCATGAGTTCAAGACTCACTATAGATAAATACGAGCTTTTCACCCATAGATAATCATGTAAAATATAAAATATTATTATATATATTAGATNAATCCATGAAATACTTGGTACGCCTCAATCCAACGGAACTGTGGCTTGGGATGTTGACAACTATTATGGTAAGAATTGGTAACTTGCTTTCCACACTGAAAAGAGATTATCTTTGCATGTTCATTTGGATTCACGAGGTGCTGAATACAAAATAAATAGAAAACATACCTAAAGATATTAATTTATTGATCTACACATGCCACACTCAAGAGTTTATGGAACAAAGGGAAAGGAAAACATAAACATCTACATCTAGGATTCTACCTACCACATCAAAGCGAAAAAAGGAAATGGGGAGAGAGAGAGAGAGAGAAGGAGAAGGAGAAGGGGGGGGGGGAGATCACCTAATTATTAACCATGACTAATGGTTGTTGAGCTTTAAACCTTATTTCTTCCTTCACCCTTCTAATAAAATCATCAAATTTCTTGTTTAACTCTTCAGTACTCAATAACTCATTTCCTTCTTTTCCTCCTCCTGCATTAGATTCATTCAATGGCTCCTTCTCAGTCTCTTCTTCTTCTATATAAAATGTTATATTTTCTTCTTTTCTCTCTCCTCCATCCACAGCTTCTCTTACAATTAAGCTGGACTCACTTTCTGCCTCTTGTGCTTCATGTTCTACGATCAAGTTCAAGCTTTCTCTTTTCTCTTCTATGAAATGTTCTCCTCCTCCTCCTCCTCCTTCTTCGTTTTCTTCGGAACCAGCATTCTCTGTTTCCACCAAACTTTCCTTCTCTAACAAAGATTCTTTAATCCCTTCTGGTGATACTTGCAAACCGTCTCCAACCTTGTTTAATATAAGGTCGTTAAGATCAAACCCTGAGGGACTAAGAACCAAGCCAGAGGTTTTTACAAGGAACACCAAGATTCCATTGCAAATAAGAAATATGCAGTTTTTGTGAAGGGTATGGCTAACAAGTTGAACTGGGAATGTACTGACATAGAACTTGATTGAAGGCAGTAAAAAAGAGTACCATGAAGAGTAGACAAAGAGCAAAGAAAATATAGATATTGAAAGTAGCAACTGGGAAAACTTCTTTGAGATATGAGATGTCATGAATTGAGTCAAACTTTGTAAGTTTTGGTGCTTACTTTCGTCCATTCTCTCTCTCTCTCTCTCTCACACACACACAGAGAAGAAGCTACTTCTTTTTTTGTGAATTTTTCAAGGGTGTTATTGGGCGGAGGTTGGTCTGTGAAGGGACCATATGAGGGCTTCTCTTATATAGCCATTGAAGTGGTGAGAGTACTCCCTAAGGTTTCTATTTAGGGCAGCCAAGTAACCCTGCCATGTCCAAGAGTCGTGTGATTAAGATTGCCAGGTGGAAGGGGTATTCTCATTTACCTAAAATTTTAAAAGTCTCCACCTGTCCACCACAATTTCTAAATTTGAGTGATCTTCATGTTTACCAACTCGTGGTTGACTGCTTTTTGGCTACATAGTTCATTATTGAGAAGTAATGTCCACCCAAAAAGAAAAAGGCAAGAGATTATAAGAAAGGTAGAGAAAATAATAAAGGTCTGGTTTAGGCTCCTTCATGTCCAATGGAATGCAGTCCTAAATTTACCTAATTTTCTTTCACTTATTTATTAAGTTTTTTTTTCTTTTTTCTTTTTTGCTTGGAGAAAAAAAAAAAGATAGGTATAAAAGAGAGTTTTTAAAAAGGCCACTTCAATAAGTATTCACTGGTGGGATCATGAGATCTCTCATCACGCTTGTTACACTTTTTCGAAATAAATCTAACTAAGTTAGTATAACGGTCAATCACGGAATTTCAATGTAAACTTCAAAACTCGAACCTTTAATCTCAGGGTAAAAAGTTTAACTGATATTCCACTGGACCATCTCACTCGATGGTGAGTTCTACCGGTTGTTATTTAAGAACTAAAACTATTTTCCCACAATGACGACGCATGTTATTTCTACTTAAAATGAATACAAGATCGATTATGAAGTGAGATATATTGTAATGAATTTTTCTTCAACTTTAATCAATCATATATTGTTTAGCATGAGTTCAAGACTCACTATAGATAAATACGAGCTTTTCACCCATAGATAATCATGTAAAATATAAAATATTATTATATATATTAGATGAGGTTAAAAATTGTCGACCGATATGTTTTCATCCATTATAGCTTGTTTCTCCGCCCACCATGGTAGGAAAATTCTTAGTCCTCCAACACGTAATTTCATCTGATATGGTATGGTNTATAGCTTGTTTTCATCCATTATAGCTTGTTTCTCCGCCCACCATGGTAGGAAATTTCTTAGTCCTCCAACACGTAATTTCATCTGATATGGTATGGTGGACATATAACCTTAGTTTCATCCCAATGAGTCAAACCAAGGCCTACCAACGGGCTTTGATTCAATGGTATTCTTTTTGTCTNGAGGTTAAAAATTGTCGACCGATATGTTTTCATCCATTATAGCTTGTTTCTCCGCCCACCATGGTAGGAAAATTCTTAGTCCTCCAACACGTAATTTCATCTGATATGGTATGGTGGACATATAACCTTAGTTTCATCCCAATGAGTCAAACCAAGGCCTACCAACGGGCTTTGATTCAATGGTATTCTTTTTGTCTTGTAAATGTTTTATCTTCTTAAAATTAAGGGATGAAGTCTATCTCCGCCTCCGCATTCCCCTTCCCCCAAAAAAAAAAAAAAAAAATTTAAAAAAAAGTCAAAGCAAGCCTCATGCTAGCTTACTCATGCACCTTTTCAGCAACGTTCCATTTTGGGTACGTATATGCCTAATTTCTTTTTATATATTCACCTAACTGGTNATAAATGTTTTATCTTCTTAAAATTAAGGGATGAAGTCTACCTCCGCCTCCGCATTCCCCTTCCCCAAAAAAAAAAAAAAAAAATTACAAAAAAGTCAAAGCAAGCCTCATGTTAGCTTACTCGTGCACCTTTTCAGCATCGTTCCATTTTGGGTACGTATATGCCTAATTTCTTTTTATATATTCACCTAACTGGTCCAATTTGGCATAATAAAGAGATTCTATTTTTCATACGCTAACTTCAATAATGACCGAAATTTTAGCCAAAACAAGATTAATCAAAGATTCCTTCAATATCATCAGATTATAACCGAACTGATTTATACAATAGAGATAACTAGAGTAGTTAGGAATGAATAGTATTTTACAATAGAGGCACCTAGAGTAGTCGGAGATGTAATTTGGACGGGTCAAATAGATTAAGAGATGAATTTGAGTTTANCAGAGGCACCTAGAGTAGTCAGAGATGTAATTTGGACGGGTCGAATAGATTAAGAGATGAATTTGAGTTTAACTCAAAATATAGAATTTGGATACCAATCGAGCTCTTAAAAATTTCAGTGTAAGTATCAAATTTTTATTTTGTGTCATATCAACCANTAGAGGCACCTAGAGTAGTCGGAGATGTAATTTGGACGGGTCAAATAGATTAAGAGATGAATTTGAGTTTAACTCAAAATATAGAATTTGGATACCAATTGAGCTCTTAAAAATTTCAGTGTAAGTATCAAATTTTTATTTTGTGTCATATCAACCAATTAGATATTATAAAATAGACGGACGATTAAACGAAAATATAACGGTGGATTATAATGTAACGTTTTTTATTTTTTGTGGGGTCAATGTGAAAAAAATAATTATTCAGAGGTAAATTGAGAATTTTTATATCTTTCAGGGGCGTGGTCCAACGTCTTTAATTTTTTGATGTAAAAAAATTAATCATTTCCGAGCAATTGAGAAATTTTAAATATGTCAGGGGTCNATAATTATTCAGAGGTAAATTGAGAATTTTTATATCTTTCAGGGGCGTGGTCCAACGTCTTTTATTTTTTGATGTAAAAAAATTAATCATTTCCGAGCAATTGAGAAATTTTAAATATGTCAGGGGTCAAAATAGAATTTTCTCCCCGCTTTAAGACTAAAAGTGGGGGCATTTTCGCCCATCCAATTTGTCCCACACATGCTCTTCACAAGTCATCATTTTCTGTTAACCCCCTCTAAAACCCTACTTCAAAATCCGTACAATTCTCTGTGCTCTGTCTCCTCAATCTTCTTAATCCTATGCGAAGCCCTAATTGAACCAGAGAAGATCTGCAATGTCTGCAATGATTCGATCTCGCGTTGTCTCTATTATATCGAAGAAAAATCGTCCATTTTGTTCGAGCGTACATACGGATCCTTCCAAAGGACCGGTCATTTCTTCTTCTTCTTCTTCTTCTTCTTCTTCTTCTTCTTTGCTCAACAATCAAGCTCCGCCACTACCCAATTCTCCTCCGCCACCACCTCCCTCGACTGCAGCAGAGAAGAAACCATGGAATTTTCTTAAGTACAGTCTCCTCGCGGCACTGACCGGAGGCGTTTCTACCGCTAGTTACGCCACCTATGGTACACGTCTTGGATGCCTTTTTATAATTAGCTATTATTAAGTTTATTTTTCGTCTAGGTATTCTAGATGTATTTAAGGGAAGAAAAGTGTGTAGTATGTGATGAACATTCCGGAATGATTTCTTTTGTAGAATAGATAAGTTGAATTGCTTCGGAAACCACAGTTTGAGAACTTCTGAATTGGAATCAAGAACTCATTATTTTGATTATATTTGAAATTTTATGAGCTTAATTTTGGACCAATTAGAGATAATTCAAAAAATAAACAATTCAGCGTGTAGACAAAGCTGAAAGAGAGCTGTCATGATCTGATGAAGATTGGAATGCTTCCCTCTGTGGAACTAGAATCTTGAAACTACTTCAAAGACAATGCAAATCTGCATTGCCTCGACCTCTTGAGTCGTCCAGAAGAATGAACATAGAAAAGCTTAAGCTATGTTGTCCGAATGTGGAAACAGTTGATACAAGGGAAATGAGTATTGACTCTCGAATTCAAGGTAGGCCTAGTTATATAATGATGCCATCTGGCCTCCGGATTCATCATGTTAGTGAGGTTCTCCGAGGGCTGTGGCCACAACCCAAGTGGGGAAGGAGGTTATAAACATATTGATGCATGTGGTTATGAATTTATCTCCCTGGCCTGTCTTGGCTGTGCTTGCATCTTCTTTTAATAATTTTTTGTTGCGGTGTTTCAACATAAACTTAACTATTATGTATGCAGTGAGATTGTTTTTGCTTGCATATTAAGATTGATGTTATTATTTGCAGCATACAGTTTGGACGAAGTTGATCAGAACACAAAGAGTTTGCGTGCATCTGCAAATTATGAAATAGAGGATGATGCATCTGCTCTTGATGTGAAGTCTAACATAGCTCTTTTATCAATTTGTGTGAATTTTGTGTGAGCAATTAGGATTTTAATTATGATTTTTGGCAAATTGTATATGGTGCTTTTGGTCATGAAGTAGTTGCTAGGGTCTTTTGAGTACGGAGTAGTTTAGGCAATAGACCATTGAGTGGAGCCGAATGCCTTTATGGTGTAACCTTCTTTTTTATGGAACATCCATTTATGTCCATCCTTATACCTCACCACCCTAAAAGAAGAAACTATTGGAAGTTGATTTAATTTGGGAACTACCAAACTATACTGTGGACCATTTCTATAAAATGATTATGTCACTTAACATGTTCTTTTTGGAGTTTTCCTTCATGCACAACAGGCAAGTTAAAGTATCCTATTTATTTGCTAATTGGAGAAAGTGGCAAATCTTCTTTTGTTTTCTCTTTCTCCCACCATTGGCCTTGTTACACAGACTCAGATACTACTATTTTCTATGGTTTGTGTCTTAAGTTTCAGATTTAGATTTATCTCTTTCCACGTTCAAGGATAGCAGCACTTATGTCAAATTCTGCTGCTGGATGAGCATAGCTGATCCCCCAGTTCATGTCTAGAATATATATTGTTAGAAGCCTAAAATCCATGTCCACCGAATGAAATGGGGAACACATAGCTGACTAGCTTTATTGGCCATAAACTCCAATTGGAAACTGTGTTTTTTGGCATATATTTCTAATATAATAGTTAGAGTATATATTTTTATGAAAGCCCCTCCCTTTCTTTTGTAATTTAATGAAGAAGAGGATAAGAGACAAGAAGGTTAATTGTTCACTGCCTATATGAATTAAACTTTTATGGCCTCATCCTCTTTAGATGTCACGCTGAATTGCACCGCTATGCTACTACGGCTTTGTCATAGCCAGTTCTCTTTTGTTAGGATGCAAGTGTCGGGGGATGTGTGTGCACGTGGGCATTACCTGAGTCTTATTCAGTTTGACTTATGTAGTATCTAAGTTACTTATGGTTTGGGAGGTTGAGTCATGAAAGATGATATTCCCTTTTCAATTGATTATGCAGAAATTTCAAGCTTTGCTGTACTCTGCTGTAATGACAGGTGGGTTCTTCAAAATTTTTTCAGATTTGAGTTGCTGTTTTTTTGCTTGTTATAAAAAGAATGTCTTTTTGTTTACTTTCTAAAAAAAGAAAAAAAGGTGCCTTTTTTTTGCCACAAAAAATCATTTGTATTTCGATATGTGCAATCCCTTTTGAGATTGTCTCATTCTCCCTTGAACTGATTATTTATTGCTAGGTATGGTGGTTAATTCAATTTGTTCCAATCAGAAGAACAACCAATTAATTTCAAGATTCTCTTTGAAAAGCTGCTCCAAAGATCTACATTTCATGTATAATTCATCAAGCTCATTATTCTCGAGATGTGTTTGCCTATAATGAGCCACTAAAGTGAAGGGACACACGCGGAGAGGGGTGGGTGGGTGGTGGGGTAGTCGGATTTTTCTTCTAAAAAAATATAGCCTGGGATAATATCATATCATCATGTATGTGTTGTGTCCTAACGGTAGCTATGCTTGCTAGGTCATTCATGTGCTACTCCAACTGAACAGGGATGTTTCCTGCACATGCTAGAGGAGTGCCCCGTCCTGAACTGGGGATTTTTCTTTTTGCTCATACTAGAGGAGTGCACGTGCACGTGCACACGTGTTTTGGAACCATTGCTGATTTCCACTTGATGGAGGTTTATATTTTAAACTGGGGTTGTTACGGTTGGAAAACGTTCTTTGGTGTCCCTTTATAGTTGGCATTATGAGGCATCTCAACTTTTTAGGCACGCCAACGTTTTTAAGATTAGTGCTACTTCTTTACTGGTGAATAAGTATTTCATACTCCTCTTTTTTTCTGTTATTCTTTGGGGTGGGGGTGAGGATGAGGGACTGGGTCTTTACATATTCCAAAATCCAAAATAATTCGTTATGGTGCATAATTCTGTTTTTAGCATTTCCATTAACTTTTACATTTTGGGAAGAAAGGCATTTTGAATCATCTTTATTTTATCATTGCTGTTGTAGTTTCTTGACTAGTGATTTTCTGCGTCGTTTTGATTTCTTTCTCTTATATTTCAGTGCCCGCTAAGTTGGTCGAACTTTACTTAGGTCTGAGGAGGTTATCTGAAGAACATGTCCGAGTGAGTAACTATAACTTTTTCCTACCTGTCTACTTGTCAGTGAGTTAGTTGTTTTTGTCAATAAATGCAAAGAGGAGTTACAAAAAATATCAAGGGGTGTAGTATGACCCAGGGTAATTGTCAAAATTGAATGACCAATACTGAGGCTCCAAAGCAACCGTAAGAAAAATAAGCAAAGTATTAGCTCAACTATATACTACATTTAACCTGTTATCATCTTGCCTTCTCTGTTTTTCAATTCTTTTTCTTCATTTCTATTTTTTTTTTTTTTCTTCTTTGTAATCCTAGTAAAATCTTTTTGCTTTGCTATAGGGTTTTACTGAACCAACCTCAGATAAGCTCCTGCCAGATTTGCACCCCATGGAGCAGCATGTCTTTACACTTGTTCTAGACCTAAATGAGACACTGGTATACTCTGATTGGAAGGTAAAGAGGCTACTATGGACAGGTTGCTTCGTTGGTGAAGGCTTTGACTCGAAGATTTAATCTGGCAGTGGCTTGATGTTAACACACGTTTCCTGTGTTTTTTTGAAAAGCGTGAAAGAGGCTGGCGAACATTCAAAAGACCTGGTGTTGATGCCTTTCTGGAGCATCTAGCTCAATTTTATGAAATCATAGTATTTTCTGACCAACTGCCCATGGTAATTTTGATGTCCCCACTCTAGTTTTGTGTGACCAATTTACTCAACTGTGATCTAATTGACAGTAGCTGCCCTTGTTTGGCATGTGCAGTATGTTGACCCTGTTGTTGAGAGAATGGACACAAAGCATGTTGTACGCTATAGGCTATCAAGGGGCGCGACAAGATATGCAGATGGGAAGCATTATAGAGTAAGTTTACCTTAGAATTCACATATCACAAATCAGTTATTCCATCATTTTTTTTTTATTGCTGATAGACATCATGTTAGTAAGATGCAATTCTGGCTGGCAGGACCTCTCAATGCTGAACAGAGAGCCCTCAAGGATTCTCTATGTGAGCGGTCATGCACTAGAAAGTACCCTTCAACAAGAAAATAGTGTACNATTGCTGATAGACATCATGTTAGTAAGATGCAATTCTGGCTGGCAGGACCTCTCAATGCTGAACAGAGATCCCTCAAGGATTCTCTATGTGAGCGGTCATGCACTAGAAAGTACCCTTCAACAAGAAAATAGTGTACCAATAAAGCCATGGACTGGTGAAGCAGATGATACGGCACTTCTGGATCTTATTCCATTTCTTGAATGTAAGCTTCTTTCAACTACCACTGTCTCCTTGACAATTGTATAAGATTAGATCTTTTCACAACTTCCACGTGGATTTGTTGGGATTTACCAGCTATCTAGTTTAAATACAGATGTTGCGCGTCATAGGCCAGCTGATATCCGCCCTGTACTAGCTTCATACCAGGGGCATGATATTGGCAAGGAGTTCATTGAACGCACTAAGGAGCATCAGAGGTAAAGCTTCTTCTCAGATTGTATTTTTGCTTATAGTGAATGGACACGAAAGTAACACTTGCTACACACTTGATCCTAGCATGATTATCCTACAACTCCCAATGAGCAAGTGCTCAGCATCCCAGTTGGAAAATGGGTGGTTAGCTGTGTTGTACTTGTCCAATGAATTAATTATAGCAATATGGACGAAGGTGCAGCTACTACTAAATAGGACCTTAGTAGTGCTATTTTTTTTTTTTTTGTCATTCGAGTATCACTCATAAGCCCTACCGAAGAATCTAGAGATCCATAATACTTAATTCATCAAGAACTCGCATACCTTGGAAGACCTGTTCCTTTCTTACTATATGCACCACCATATCAAGCAGAGTGGAATCGTAAGCTCTCCTTTCACAATCTGTAACTTCAACATGAGATTTGATCCCCACTGCCTCTAGTCATAACAATACTGTCTTCATCAAGGACATGTTAATTGTTTTTATTTTTAAATTGTTGGTTCGAGAACAAGGACATCAACATACTCTGTAACTCGGGGGTTATCCCATGATGAAGGAAAAAAGAGTTCATATATCATCACAGTGAGTGCCTCTATTACGATTCAGAAAACCCGTGGTCTTCATCTGATTTCTTGAACGTCAGCTATATGTATGATATTGCCGCTTCTCAATATACAAGATAAATTATCCCATCGTAACGTCCTATGGAAGGTTTTGAAATATAGCATTGATTCAGATGGCCAGTATTATTCTTCTTTAGGGTTTTGAAATATAGCTTGGCTGACCTTCAATTATCATGATGCAGGCGAATGCAAGAGCAAAAGCAGCAGGGCCGTCTCTGGCGACGCTGAGGCCAGTAAGAGGCCACTAATATTTGGAACTAGTTGAGAGGTATTATGAATTTAAAGTCCTCTTTGAATGAGGGAAGAGACAAATTTAAGAGCCCTAATCAAATTACCTTATGGTCCCGGGCCCCGAAAAGTTCGTGGCATTTGTGTAGTAGGTTATTTTGCCCCTTTTCTAGTATTTTTCCAAATTTTCATAGTACTGAATCATTTGGATTAGGATCTTTTTTAGTATATTTTTTTTTTTGTGGTCTTTTTAATTTAGGTGCAAAGATTTTTGTTGGACGTCGTTGTTGGTATAATGAAAAGAGCCGGTGAAAAAGTCTTCGTCGTCGCCCAGGCGGCACGGGGCATTCATTTTTATTAACGACCTTTTGTCACGGCACGGTCTAAGTCCACGCCTGCTACAACCAAGTGGGACGGAATCCCGTGGTATTGGTAACGACATTTTTTATGTTTCTCGTCGGGAGTAATGCTAGTTGATTTAATTTAATGATACAATGATATGATTTTAATAGAATTATTATATAAATATTAAATTTTAATGTTTGACGAGTCTTACATTCAATTCAAAAATTATAATGAATTAAATTAATAAATTAAATTTTAATAACAGTATTCTATCCGCTGGATAGAAAACGATACCCCACTGTTGTAGGGACCGGTATGGCATAAGCTTCAACCCATTATTTTCAAATAAGTTCAAATGCATATTCCAAAAAATCTATTTATTAATACATATATATATATATATATATATATATATATATATATACGGTTCAAAGTAGGAGAGAGTATTTGAAAGTTGTTTTTATTTATTTTTTTAATTTTTAGACTTTTATTTATTTTAGTTATAGGAAATGATTTTGCACAATCAAAATTGTCTAGGCATCCATATAACTATTTTGTTTTTCATCATTAATGTATATTTAATTACGTATTTGAATTTTTTTAAAATTGCTTGAATTATTATTATTCAATAATCCAATAAATATTATCATTTGGATATCTATAAGGATAATTTTTTATGCATCAAATTTGTGCACCAAAATTTACATCAAGTCAACTATATCAAAAAAAAAAAAAATGGGTCTAATTCTTTATGCACCAATTTTTTTTTTTACTAATTCAAAGAGGACTTAAATTTCACTTTACTCTCACCAATAAACAATAGAATTAATACTAATTAATACTTTACCAAATAAACAATAGAATTAGTATTAATTTCCCTAAAAAACAATAAGCAACTGGTAAATGGGTAAAGTGCAATTAATATTAACTCTTTATGCACAAAAATTGGGACGCTGAGGCCACTTTACCCCTCGCCGTAAAAGTTTAAAGGGAAAATCTCAATGACACTCCCTCTAGTTTATCATATCTTTAAGGACACCCCCTTTAATTTTTAAATCTTCAATGACACCCTTTCTAGTTTAATTTAAACATCACTAACACCCCCTACCATTAAACTATTATTCCTAACAAAATAAATTCATCTAAAATACCAAAAATACCCCTACATAACCTCAAGTAATTTTTTTACATAAAATTTTATTAAAATTTGAGCTATTAAAATTTAAAAAAAAATCATATCGAGCCTATTAATTTTTTTTTTACATATTAAAATTTGAACCGATTTAAACTCTATCCGAGTTGTTATGACCGATTAAAATTCTCTTTCGGGTCGATTATAATTTATATTTTTTCTTATTAAAATTTGTGTCAATTAAAATTAGATTTATTAAAATTTAAGTCAATTAAACTTCATATATTTTTATATATTAAAATTTAGGCTGATTAAAATTCAATGCGAATTAATTAAAATTTTGTTTGAGCCAATTAAAAATAAACAAAATTTTAATTAGCCCAAATTCTAATACGTAAAAAAAATATAATTTTTAATTGACACAAATTTTAATATGTAAAAAATAAATTTTAATTAGCTTGAATCGAATTTTAATCGATTTGAATTTAATTACGTAAAAAAAATTAGAAAACAGAGGGGGTCTCATTGAAAATATACTTATCTAGACAGGGGGCTCATTATAGATATATTTATCTAGAGGGGGTGTGGATGAAGTTTGTCCTCAAATATATCATAGGCCAATTTAGTATAATTGCATTCTACTTAATATTTTTAATCTGACAGGGGGTGTCATCGAAAATTCAAAAATTAGAGGGAGTGTCCTTGAAGATATAATAAACTACAAGGGGTGTGGTTGAAACTTTTCAAAATTTAAACTAGTAACCAAACAAAAGAGAGTAAATTTCACTTTACCCCGTTAAACTATTACCCTTATTTTATTTTGTGCCATCAACTATAAAAATTTTCATATTGTACCTTAAAGTACTAATTTTGTTTCATATAACTCCAATAGATAATAATAAACTTCAAAATCTGTTAAATGAGAAAACTCTGAAGAGCTTTCCGCTTAGTGCCTAATATTACTTTATTTTATCTCTTTTGCAACCACATTGTTGCTGAAAAGAAAAAGAAGGTTAGAAGAAGAAAATTTAGAGTTTAGGCACGACAAAATCATATATATATATATATATATTTTTCTTGATTTTTGACCTTCACATATACAATAAGCAGTTGTTTATTGACAATACAGATCACTCACATGTGCATTTACCATCAAAAATTTGACAATCGTTATCTATTTGAGTGATATGAAAATAAAATTGATATTTTAGTGTACAATATAAGAAAATTTATACTTTATGATATAAATTAAAATAAGGGTAATAGTTTAAGGGGATAAAGTATAATTTACCCAAAAAAGGGAAAATTTCAGCCATATCTCTCCTAATTTACTATATTTTCAAAGACACCACTTCTATTATCAAAAACATCACTAACATTCATTCTAATTTATATTTAAACATTACTAACACCTCTTACCATTAAACTATCAATACTAACAAAAAAAAGTCACCTAAATTCCAAAAATGCCCCTACATAAACCTCAAGTAAAATTTCTACATAAAATTGATTAATATTCGAGACGATTAACATTTATTTTTTTTAACGTATTAAAATTCGAGCCTATTAAAATTTATTTTTTACGTATTAAAATTTGATCTGATTAGAACTCTACCCGAGTTGTTAACGTCAATTAAAATTCACTTTTGAGTCGATTAAAATTTATTTTTTTTACTTATTAAAATTTGAGTTAATTAAAATTTATATTTTTTTATGTATTAAAATTTCGGCTGATTAAAATTCAATGCGAGTTGATTAAAATTTGATTTGAATTGATTAAAAATAATTTTAATTGGTTCAAATAGAATTTTTATTAATCCAAATTTTCATAAAAATATAATTTTTAATCGGATCAAATTTTAGTATGTAAAAAAATAAATTTTAATTTGCTTGAATTGAATTTTAATCGGTCAGAATTTTAATACGTAAAAAAAATTAGAATTCAGAGGGAGTCCCATTGAAGATATACTTATCTAGAGAGGGTGTGGATGAAGTTTGTCCTCAAATATATCAGAAGCATTTAATAAAATTATATTTTAGTTAATATTTTTAATATGACAGGGTCAGTAAAGATTTAAAAAATAGAGTAGGTGTTATTAAAGATATGATAAATTAGAGGGGGCGTAGTTGAAATTTTCCAAAAGACAATAGTACGTACTACTAAACCTCCTAACTTCGTCGTTTTCGTACTCCTTCTTTATCGTTGTCTCTCTGGTCCCTACCTATCTTCTGTCTGTGGAGAGTGTAGTACAAAGAATTCCTAGGAAGCTCAGTCAACA
The DNA here is from genome assembly GCA_963454935.2 of Ilex paraguariensis. Classification (NCBI taxonomy): domain Eukaryota; kingdom Viridiplantae; phylum Streptophyta; class Magnoliopsida; order Aquifoliales; family Aquifoliaceae; genus Ilex; species Ilex paraguariensis. The sequence goes on from CAUOFW020004713.1 coordinate 164,389, forward strand.
CCAAACCCAGAATTAAAAGCCATAGAAATTCCTCAAAATGGCATCACCCACCCCTTGTAATCTCCAACTCCCATGGCTCGCTATCTTCTCTTCCTCACAATCTTCCTCTTCCTCATCCTATCCGCCTCCGCCCACGGCGGTGCCGGCGACCACGACTCCGACTCATCCTCTGATAAACCCAACCTCAGATCTCGAGGGTTGATTTTAGTCAAGATATGGTGTTTGATACTCGTGTTCGTTGGGACTTTTATAGGAGGGATATCGCCCTACTTCCTGAAATGGAACGAGGGCTTTTTGGTAATTGGGACGCAGTTCGCAGGTGGGGTGTTCTTGGGCACGGCTCTGATGCATTTTCTGAGCGATTCGAATGCCACTTTCGGGGATTTGAGTGATAAAGATTACCCATTTGCTTTCATGTTGGCGAGTGCTGGGTATTTGCTCACTATGTTGGCCGATTATGTCATTTCTTTTGTTTATTCAAACCAAAAGAATGGGTCTAGTGACCATCCTGAACTTCAAGGTTGGTGCTTTTGTGATCTTTACACACACACATTGATGCAAATCTTTTGTATAAATTTGGGTATAGATGTTGAGTAGTATACATATACCTGGTTTACAAGTTGCAATTGCTTAAGGCCTTATAAAGCTTGATATTGCTCCCAGTTGAGTGAGTATTTGGTTTTATTTCTCTTTTTCCTTTTGTGTGAGGTTGATGGTGTGTAAGATAAGGTCATAAGTTGCTGAGGTTTACTTTAATTTTTGTATTTTTTGTGGTTTTTTTGGATTGGAGAACTAATAGTAAGCACATAATAGAAATTCTTAGCCCTGTTTGTATGAGCTGGGCCAAGTGATCTTATCTTAATAATTACATAACATATTTTCCCGTTCCTAAATGTTTTATAATTTTTTTTAATGTTTATGAGGTATTGAATGGATTCTGTTAGCTTATCATATTCTGTTGGATGGTGAATTAACTAGCCTCATATTGTCAGTTGGTTGCCATAGAAATAGACATAAGCAAAGTTTTCAATTTATAGTTCTTTTTTCTAGTTTCTGTGATGGAGGACCAAGCGTTTTAGGCTTATGAGAAGCACTAAATGTAGAGGAAAGCATCAATTTCAAATGGAGGAGCGAAGATCTACCATTAGCTGATTTTGTTATAAGAAAGTTTTCAATTTATAGTTCTTTTTTTTTAGTTTCTGTGATGGAGGACCAAGTGTTTTAGGCTTATGAGAAGCACTAAATGTAGAGGAAGGCATCAATTTCAAATGGAGAAGTGAAGATCTACCATTAGCTGATTTTGTTATAAGAAATTGCCTACAGTCTTTGCTCTAACAAGTTTGTTAATATACCTTGAAAATTTGGAATCACTGCAAGTATGTTCTATTTTGATAGAATAATGATGCAAGATTGTTCGATGTTACAAGCTTATTTGTTTTATCTATATTCTCTTTGTGACAGAGGGTGTTGAAAATGGAAAAGGCAGTGTTGCTGGGAGAACTTCACACTCTCAGTTTCAGGTGAGGTATACCTGCAAAATTTTATGGAGTTCTACTTTTGTCCAACTATCAACATTTATGTTTGAGTAGCAAGATCTTCTTGGTTTGTGCAGATTAATTCATACTTACTGAGTGAAGCTAATATTTTAGGAGACAACTTGTGATTTAAAGGTAATTTAACTGAGTGAGCACCTTCTTGCTACCTCAACAGGTCCATAATAGCACGGATGATCACCTGGTGAAAGCACCACTTGCCAGTGCTACTTCACTTGGGGATAGCATCCTGTTGATCACAGCATTGTGTTTCCATTCTGTATTTGAAGGCATTGCTATTGGAGTTGCAGAGACAAAAGCTGATGCTTGGAAAGCTCTCTGGACGGTCTGTCTCCACAAGATATTCGCAGCCATTGCAATGGGAATAGCTCTTCTTAGGATGATTCCAGATCGTCCTCTCTTATCCTGTGCAGCCTATGCTTTTGCATTTGCTATTTCAAGTCCAATTGGAGTTGCAATTGGAATCATAATAGATGCTACAACTCAGGGTGCCGTAGCAGACTGGATTTACGCCATATCAATGGGTTTAGCTTGTGGCGTGTTCATCTATGTGTCCATAAACCATCTGCTTTCCAAGGGTTACACAGCCCAAAAACCGGCATTGCTTGACACTCCCCATTATAAGTTTTTGGCTGTCGTATTGGGCGTCGGGGTGATTGCTGTTGTTATGATCTGGGACACCTGAGGTCAATCAACTGTTTACTGGCCTGGTTCATGCTACAACAATCAGTGCCTGGAGGTATGTTGCTCTGCTTTCTTCTCAAATGGGCACAGAATCGATTTATATCTCAAGCCGCACAGAATAGGACAGCACAATGTACAGCCGCAGGGATCAATAGAACTTTCGTGGGTTTTTCCCCTTAATTCTCTGGTGTAAACCATTATTATTTGGATCATTCTATATTAATTTTGGAGTTTTTGTTCTGAAGCTAGTGTATAAGGTTGTGTTTAGTAACACGTTGTTGTTTCTGTTTTTTTATGTTTTTGTTTTCAATTTTTGCCAAAAAGTAAAATAAAAATGTGTTTCTATTTTTTTGTAGGAACTGGCCCTCTCTCTCTCTCTCTCTCCCCCCTCTTAACTGTATTTTAGTGGTTGGGTGGTGGGTTGGATGGTGGATTTTCAGGGGTGTTGGTGGTGGGTTTTTGGGGATTTTGGCGGTGGGTTTTTGGTTGTTGGATGATGGTGTTTTGGTGGTTGGGTGGTGCATTCAGTTTTCTGAGGGGCAACATATTTGGGATTAAAAAATTAACTAAAACAACCATAATGAATTATGAAAATACTATTATAATACTAAAAGTATTTTTTATTTTTTGTTTTTATAATTTTTTAAATATAAATGACTACTAAACATGTTATGTATTTTTAGTTTTTATTACAAAAAATACAAATATTGTTTCTGTTTTTTTATTTTTTTTGAAAAAATTAAAGCAAAAATGTTACCAAACTCACCGAAATCTCTCTTTTCAAACGAGTAATGGAAGGTTATGGGATTCTAATGATACTGTAGTTTTCCAACGATTATTTCTTCATTCAAAAGCTTCTAAAAAATACATGTCATTATCACATTCAAAAACTATGTAAATAAGAAAGCTTCTATTATTTTCTTGCCAAATGTCAACTTTTTTGCTTTTCAGATGCATTTTTGGTTATTGCACGGGAGATTTCCAGTAATAGATTTGCGATAACGATCTATTCGATAATGAACTTGAAACAACCACAGGGTCAAAAAAGGGGCCTGGTGAATATTCGTCTTTTCCCCTCCGAAACTTAAATCAGTAAGAATTGGAGGCTTCAACACAATATATTTTGTTTCTCAGTTTAGTCTCTCCCATCTATTTATTTTTTTTAAGAGTATTTATACTTAAATTAACAATGAATGCGAAGACCTGAAGTCCCGTCTCAACATTTACTGTCTTGCACTCTTACCTATGCACAATGAGTGTTCTCTATTCAAATCTTCGTGCCTTTAATGCACGGGTGACAGGATAAGTGATCAGGCCCACGCCGAGCATTTATGACTATCCCTGGATACTCAAGTTCCTCTAATCGGCGTCTGACACCTATTTCTTAGTGGTTAATGTTCAAGGAACAGTACCTCGAGGTGTGCTGAAGGTGCATACATTACTACTTTGCAATCATGATTGGGCCTCGAGGGTGCATAGACTTATTTATAACCCTGTCTTAGTTACTCACATCGCCATAAATATGTTGTCAAGTAGTCTTAAATGCTGATATCAGTGCATGTACTCGACTCCTCCAAGCCATTACTCTTCGACCCCTTTTCTCGGCGCCTTTTGACACCCATAACAGCTACATCTTTACACTTGTTGATCTGGGAGCTATTGAGCCGCCTAAAGTCTCGTCAATTATCTACACACAAGACCCACAAATGCCTCAGGCAACAACCGGATGCTGGTAATGGGTAAGTTTATGGTATCGAAAAGTTATTTTTTTGATATCATGTCAGAAANTAAAAAAAAAAAAACAAAAAGAAGTTGGCAGGGTAGTGTATCGGATGGCTAGAATTCACCGGACAATGGGAAGTGTGAAAAGATGGTGAGTATCCACGAATCCTCCGCAAAATCAAAAAATATCAAGTACATATGTACAAGCATGATCAAGGACATCAAAATAGATGGTTATTATTGCAAGAGAACTAGAGAAGATACCACCACAACATCATGGAAACTGCTCCCATGGCACCTACCTTTTCACATTGCTTATAGATTAGTTCACGCCTTTTTCAAATTATTTGGAATCTGCTCCCATGACACCAAAGTAAATAGGCAAACACTTTTACTCCAAAAAGCTATTTAGGCAATAGTCCATATGAAGTTATGAACCCTTATGCAATTGGTTTAAAGTTAAGAATATGGGCATCCATATTCCACCATCTGTACCAATCCACCACTGATGTTCTTGTAGTGGATTTGGATTTATTTTCACAGCCTTGTATGATAGGCATTGTAAAGAAAAATATTCTGAAAAGGTGTATAAGAACCCTTCAGAAAATTGATTTTCCAGCCTTCATGTGTACTAAAGAGAGTAAGGATGATTAATATTATCTTGGAAATTAATTTTGAGATTCATACAAACGTTGAAGTATGAAGTGCTTTGTAGCTGTTAACCCATACCTCATTTGCTTGACCATGGAATAACCAGTTAAATTGGGAAATTGATCATACATAACAGTGCAAGACTCATAGCCAAGAGTCCGTGTATATGCATAGATAAAGAGTTATAAAAGTATCCCCAGTGTATCAGTATGTGAAGAGAGGTTTCCCTTGTAAGTTGTAACAGGAGTGAATAATGACCTAACCCAGCCACAAGAAGACAAGTAGAGTGGTGGGGCATAAAGTTGGTTTAGTTCTTCAATGATATTTCACCTAAACTCAGCCGAATGGTCATTTATTTACCCCAAACAGAAATTTCTCAGATGAAAGTTATATTTTCAGAGAGAGATTGGAGGAACTGGTCAAAATTACCTCCCGAAAGATTTGCTTCACTGATTTCCGGAAAGGAACAACCAAATCTACAGGGTGCTCTTCTGGAGTATCTTGTAAGAAGTCCTCATCATCCTCCTCCATGTTTGAACGAGGCTCCAAAAGAGGCAAATAAAATAATAGGAAAGACCTCAATGATGTCATTGCAAGAGACTTCCAGTGGAAAGCTGAGAATAAAGGTTTTAGCTCGATGTTGTATTCCTTGGTACTGTATTTCAGAGAATCATGCTGAAAGATATTTCCAGATACACTTCGTATATTGGAAATGTAATCTTCATCTAGTGTTGCACCAGCATCACAGTGTGCCACTCGTGTTGCAAAGTTACTGTATCATAAACAATATTTGCTGAAGCCTTTTCAAATAATGGGACACAATATATATGTGGCATAATCCTTAAACAAAATAAAACAAACAAAGAACTAAGTTACTAAGAAAACTATGCTACTATAGAATTCAAAACAGAATTTTACTACTACAAAGACAGAATCAAAACAGAATTTATTCCATTATATAGTACTTAAACACCAAATCCTTCTTAGACTATAACCAAGCTAAAAAAAAACCCATATCAAATCATGCCTCTAAAGATATATCATGTNGTACTTAAACACCAAATCCTTCTTAGACTATATAACCAAGCTAAAAAAAAACCCATATCAAATCATGCCTCTAAAGATATATCATGTCCAACCAAGTAAACAATTTTACATCAAGATCATGTTTAGTGGTATAAAATTCACAAATGTTGCACGTTAATCAATAGGTACCCATAATCCCCTATTCCCATATACAGACACTAGAGTACGTGTGAGAGAGAGAGAGAGAGAGAGAGAGAGAAGGGGGGCTTTACCCGAACAAGGCCCTGGAGGCAAAAGGGTAGGAGGCAGCGGCAGTGGAAGCAGCGAGTGTAGCTGAGAATAGGCCGGAGGAGTGAAGGGTTTGTCCATTCAAGCTCGGATTTTTCCTCAGTAGATCTAATAATATTGCTATTCCAGCCATTCTCAATCTATTTAATCTCTCTTCTATCAGAAATCAAATCAAAGATTCATAAACCAAGCCCCTCCTATATTTTCACAACACTGTCTATAACTCTCTTTCTCCTTCGTCCCTTCAAACCGCAATCTCAAACTGTTACTTTTATAATACTGGCGATATATGTATATGCGTTCATACTGGATACACAGAGACATGCACAGTTTCCATAGGCAACAGACAATGAAATTTTCAATTCAGAAAGAGAGAGAGACAGAGAGAAGGTTGTCCGATTTTGGGAAATTTCGTTATCGACCGTCCTATTGCGAGTGACCAATCGCATTCTGTCGAATTGTTGTGCCAAGGAAACATTGGGTAACGCTATGGGCCCTTGAGTGGGCTTCAATGGGCCTGTGTCAGATATCCAATCTTTTGTTGCATCAAGTGTTTCGGCCCAAAACATAAACACCAAATATACAAATTATTTTTTAATATTGCATCGAATTTAATCACAAAATAAAAATAAATCAACGAGCTTTTTGAATTCAAAAATATATTATCTTAGTGATAGCAAAGGCGTAATTTACACATTGAGCCTCACGATGCAAAAGTTGCGTCAGTGGTCGGCCCCTATGTTTGAGAAATTTGAAATGCCGCCAAGCTAGGCCGCGTCTCATTGTNATTATAATTAAAAATAAATCAACGAGCTTTTTGAATTCAAAAATATATTATCTTAGTGATAGCAAAGGCGTAATTTACACATTGAGCCTCACGATGCAAAAGTTGCGTCAGTGGTCGGCCCCTATGTTTGAGAAATTTGAAATGCCGCCAAGCTAGGCCGCGTCTCATTGTTTTCTCATGAGGCTATCGAATTTATAACTCTCTGCAGACAAATCAATTGCAAGCCTGTTCATTCGCTTTGATTTCTCCGTTTTAAAATCTAGGGTTTTTTGCCTGAGATTTTTAGGGGTAGAAGTTCAGTCCACTAAATGAATTTGGGTGATCTCCATAAGGTATGGGATATCAAATCCCTCAAGAAGGTGGGAGAGGAAGAAGCTCGGAAGATTCTCGACAGGATCGCCAAACAGGTTCAGCCCATCATGCGTAAACGCAAATGGAGGGTCAAACTTCTCTCCGAATTCTGGTAAAATTTTATTTCTTGTTACACATTGTTTGGCTGCCGAGAAATTGAGGGATAACATTACAAAATTCGAGTTTTTTTTTTCATTTTTCCTGCTAAGCAGTCATTTCGTTCCTTTAATTTGGATGCAAACAAATGGGAAACTTTTGCAGTCCTAAGAATCCGGCTCTTCTGGGGTTGAACGTTGGAGGTGGTGTGAATGTAAAGCTGAGGCTTCGAAGGCCAAATAGAGATTGGGATTTCTACCCTTTTGATCAAGTTCTTGATACAATGCTTCACGAGCTCTGCCACAACGTTCATGGTCCTCACAATGCCAATTTCTACAAACTTTGGGACGAAATCAGAAAGGTTTCCTTTTTTCTTTTTTATTTATCTTAAGTGCTTTTTATCTCATCACTATATATGCATATTATTTTCCAATGAATAGAAAAATTAAGCTTTTTCGGTGCCCCTTTGCCAGCATTGAATAATTTCTTATTTGAAATGCTGATTAAATCAGGTAGACTAATAAATAGAAGATTCATAATGCTGATTAGCAAGCTTTTGTTTTTTCGTGGGTTAACTATGCCTATTATTTTCTAGCAAATATGAGACGTAGCCTGCCAACTGCAAACACAAATACCTAAGGCGAAAAAAAAAGAAGATGAGGAGCCCTTTAGGAAGACTATCTTAAATATAATATAATTCTAATAGCCAGGAAACCAACTAAACAGTCCAACCCCAAAAAACTTCAGCTGCTGCCAAATCTTTAGTCGAGGGAATAGATTGCCTGTAAGGTGCCACACTCCCTTCGAAGCCAAATATAGGATCAAGAAAATTTACTTCTGATGTTGAGAATAAGTTCTTTGATGATTGTAGCAACAACTTTGTGCAAGTCCTTAAAAGTTCGATTATTTATCTCTTGTCATATACTATACACAGTAGACAGAGCAACTTTATACACATAAAACTCACCTTGACAGATTATTTAATAAAAATCATCAAGGGCAGTATTTGCTTGGCATATCTACTCAATCCAGTTTTTTTGCAACAAAATATGGTTGTAATAATGAATGACTTTTGACATTTTTGAATCTTTTATTCTTTTTTTGACACGAGCTATGAACCTTAAAACTGACTATTACAAAGTGATGTGAGCAGTGTTGGGAATGAGTATAAATATATCGGTTTTTTTGGTTTTGGTTTCTCATTGCCTCTCTCCCATGTCTGATATGCTCGCTATCAATTACAGGAATGTGAGGATCTAATGACAAATGGGATAACTGGCACAGGGGAAGGGTTTGATCTTCCTGGAAAGCGATTGGGTGGGTTCTCTCGTCAACCTTCTCTTTCCTCTCTTCGCCAAACTGCAGCAGCTGCTGCGGAAAAGAGAGCACGTCTTGGATCTTTGCTACCATCTGGACCTAAACGCCTGGGTGGTGATAGCTCTATTATGGTTGCACTAAGTCCTGTACAAGCGGCTGCAATGGCTGCAGAAAGGAGATTACAAGACGATATCTGGTGTGGTTCTGAGTCTTTNCATCCAACTTCTGTGGACATACAGATGATTTTAACAGGTTTTTTTTTTTCGACTTGATGATTTTGATAGCTATTTAAGTAAACATTCAACCATATCTTGGTTAGAGTAGCTTGTCGCATGCTGCATGTAATCTGTAATTGGAAATGGCATCTCAAGGAGTGCAATATTATTTTACAGCATTTCATTTCACTCTTGTACTCTTCTTTCATATGCTATACCGATTATTGTTTCCTTTTTGCTGTCATCTCCTTGAACTCACTTCAGTGTCTTGCCCGTGAATATCCTGCAGGCATTAGCTCCAATATGCAAGCTTTGCAGCACCCAAAAGCCTAAAGATGTTCAGCACAAGGCCAAAATCTGGTCATGTAAGTTCTGTACTCTGGAAAATAGTGTGAAGCTAGAAAAATGTGCAGCATGTGCACAGTGGAGATATTCAAATGGCACGCCTGTGGCAACCCATGCACCCAATCTTGGCACTTGAGGTAAAGTACAATTGTCTGCTACTAAATTTTTTTGAACTCATTTGTGGAGATCACAATAATACCATACCAGCATGGATGAGGTATCTAATGTTAAATTTGTTCCTATTGGCATTCGCGTGCATATATTTTTTTTTTATATTTGCTCTTTTCAGATTGCAAACAACTAGCTAGAATTTTTTGTTGATCCGTGGGCTTGCGGAACGTGGGTTTAGTTTGTTGAAGAGGCACCCAAATCTGGTTTCATGAAAGAGAACCTGCCATTTCACTTCAAGAATTATTCAAAAGAGCTTTTGATTGAAATATGGGTGAAGTCATGTGTACTATTGAAAAGTAGGCATTTGCTTGAATCCCAAAATACTTATCAAGTTAAAGAAGTTGTGGGTCTTTGTTTTTTGTTGGATGAGTTCCATTGCAATATCGAAATATTATTTTTTTGGTATTGTATTTTTGTATTTTCTCCAATGTAAAGGTTTTATTTTGTTATTTTATCATGTTTTAATAAATAATTGTAAATTATTCAAATTAAAATTAATAATTGTTGAATAATTTCAGCACGGTACCTCGTATTGGAGGCTTTTGTTTTTGAATAAGTAATATATGGGATTTGATGCAAGTCTTTATCATTAAGTTTCTAAATAAAATTTTCAAATAAAGTTTCTACAATATCATTCAAAAAGGACGGGGAGGGAATGAGAAGCGTGTAAATTTTGTGTACTTGTATGTGGTTGTTATTAGTAGTTAAATAAGTCATTTACATTAAGATATGAAGAAAAAAATAGAAGAAAAAGGTTCAAAAAATGATATGATGACACATAATCAATGTAAACACGTTATTGACCCCACAAAAAAAAAATAAAAAAAAAATTTGTGAACACTTTATCATCCAATGGTTTGAAGCTCGAAGAGATCTCACCCCTCCAACATTTTCAACGTCACTTCCATATGGAGAGAGGGAGATATCGTAAGATATTGTCCACCAATTATTGATTCGAATTCAAAAGAAAGTGAATTTTCTCTAAATAATGTGAGGAGTGAGATTTGATTCGATAAGGGTAATTGTTTAGCATAATAGCAAAAGGTGCCATTCTTAGTTAATTTTAAGTGAATACTGTTTTTTTTATGAGTATTACGATCTAAGGGTATTCGAAAATTCACACATACCCTAATTAATTTTTTTTAAAGCGCAGATTCCATGTGCAATATTAGTGACATGGAAAATAGGGTTAGGCACCGAATGAGACCATCCGAAGGCCACAATGAGAGACACGCTGTAAATAGAAGACCGGTCAGGTATGTATTCAATTTCATGCTACCAATATACTAACTTAGAGCAATGACCAATGGTCTTGTCCTCTTTGTGTGATCCATTTTTAATACACAGTAGTATTTTTATATAATTTGTAATTTATTAATATTGATAAATTTGACACAAAATTAAGATGACATTATTATATAAAATTTAATTTTTTAAATTACAATTAGATCAATACTTACAATTATATATATATATATATATTTGTAAGTACGATTAGAGATGTTTAAATTAATTTATGTGAATTTTATTATTTTTTTCTTTGGTAATCTCTAGTTACATTAATCATGCTTGAATAGGACCATGAGATTCATAAACTTCAATATGTAAGAAGATGATTATGATAATTTTACNTTTCAAATAAAGTTTCTACAATATCATTCAAAAAGGACGGGGAGGGAATGAGAAGCGTGTAAATTTTGTGTACTTGTATGTGGTTGTTATTAGTAGTTAAATAAGTCATTTACATTAAGATATGAAGAAAAAAATAGAAGAAAAAGGTTCAAAAAATGATATGATGACACATAATCAATGTAAACACGTTATTGACCCCACAAAAAAAAAATAAAAAAAAAATTTGTGAACACTTTATCATCCAATGGTTTGAAGCTCGAAGAGATCTCACCCCTCCAACATTTTCAACGTCACTTCCATATGGAGAGAGGGAGATATCGTAAGATATTGTCCACCAATTATTGATTCGAATTCAAAAGAAAGTGAATTTTCTCTAAATAATGTGAGGAGTGAGATTTGATTCGATAAGGGTAATTGTTTAGCATAATAGCAAAAGGTGCCATTCTTAGTTAATTTTAAGTGAATACTGTTTTTTTTATGAGTATTACGATCTAAGGGTATTCGAAAATTCACACATACCCTAATTAATTTTTTTTAAAGCGCAGATTCCATGTGCAATATTAGTGACATGGAAAATAGGGTTAGGCACCGAATGAGACCATCCGAAGGCCACAATGAGAGACACGCTGTAAATAGAAGACCGGTCAGGTATGTATTCAATTTCATGCTACCAATATACTAACTTAGAGCAATGACCAATGGTCTTGTCCTCTTTGTGTGATCCATTTTTAATACACAGNAGGTGAATTACATTGACTTTCCTTGAGTTTTGGAAAAATGACATGAAGACTATTGCCATGCCAAAAATAACACAGACAACATAATCCACAAGTGGTTGTGATAGAGATTTCACACCCACCTGAAGAAAATGCTGATATCAGCAACATATGATTATGAAATTCTTATTGGGCGCCATTTTCTTTGTTGATTTTTTGTTGTTGAACTCAGTCAAACAAGGAATATAATTATAGTTTCAGACACAGTTAAAATTATGACTTGGAGTTCCGTGTCCTAGTTCAAACGTACAGGTGTCTCAGTTTTATTCTATATAAAAAAGAGGTGTCTATGTAATTTATGGAGAAATTTTTTTGTCTGAACACCTTTGTACACCACACCTCAATATCAACTGCAAAGAGCAAATGCAGATTTTCTCTAAGGCCAAAATCTTGTTTCACTGTTATAAATGTTTGTCAGTAGTTAAAAAGTACCTCTGTTTAGGATATGTACTGATTTTACAATGTGAACATTGGCTTAATTATCATGTCCTAATTTAGGTCCATTGCTACTCACCAAGGCCATAACGAGGTTGGGGACACAATTTTGAACATCGAAAAATGTGATGAGTTTTAGCATTTCTTAGCTTGGTTTAAGATATTGTGCACAACATCCAACTTCTGTGGACATACAGATGATTTTAACAGGTTTTTTTTTTTCGACTTGATGATTTTGATAGCTATTTAAGTAAACATTCAACCATATCTTGGTTAGAGTAGCTTGTCGCATGCTGCATGTAATCTGTAATTGGAAATGGCATCTCAAGGAGTGCAATATTATTTTACAGCATTTCATTTCACTCTTGTACTCTTCTTTCATATGCTATACCGATTATTGTTTCCTTTTTGCTGTCATCTCCTTGAACTCACTTCAGTGTCTTGCCCGTGAATATCCTGCAGGCATTAGCTCCAATATGCAAGCTTTGCAGCACCCAAAAGCCTAAAGATGTTCAGCACAAGGCCAAAATCTGGTCATGTAAGTTCTGTACTCTGGAAAATAGTGTGAAGCTAGAAAAATGTGCAGCATGTGCACAGTGGAGATATTCAAATGGCACGCCTGTGGCAACCCATGCACCCAATCTTGGCACTTGAGGTAAAGTACAATTGTCTGCTACTAAATTTTTTTGAACTCATTTGTGGAGATCACAATAATACCATATCAGCATGGATGAGGTATCTAATGTTAAATTTGTTCCTATTGGCATTCGCGTGCATATATATTTTTTTTATATTTGCTCTTTTCAGATTGCAAACAACTAGCTAGAATTTTTTGTTGATCTGTGGGCTTGCGGAACGTGGGTTTAGTTTGTTGAAGAGGCACCCAAATCTGGTTTCATGACAGAGAACCTGCCATTTCACTTCAAGAATTATTCAAAAGAGCTTTTGATTGAAATATGGGTGAAGTCATGTGTACTATTGAAAAGTAGGCATTTGCTTGAATCCCAAAATACTTATCAAGTTAAAGAAGTTGTGGGTCTTTGTTTTTTGTTGGATGAGTTCCATTGCAATATCGAAATATTATTTTTTTGGTATTGTATTTTTGTATTTTCTCCAATATAAAGGTTTTATTTTGTTATTTTATCATGTTTTAATAAATAATTGTAAATTATTCAAATTAAAATTAATAATTGTTGAATAATTTCAGCACGGTACCTCGTATTGGAGGCTTTTGTTTTTGAATAAGTAATATATGGGATTTGATGCAAGTCTTTATCATTAAGTTTCTAAATAAAATTTTCAAATAAAGTTTCTAGAGTATCATTCAAAAAGGACGGGGAGGGAATGAGAAGCGTGTAAATTTTGTATATTTGTATGTGGTTGTTATTAGTAGTTAAATAAGTCATTTACATTAAGATATGAAGAAAAAAATAGAAGCAAAAGGTTCATAAAATGATATGATGACACCATAATCAATGTAAACACGTTATTGACCCCACAAAAAAAAATAAAAAAAAAATTTGTAAACACGTTATCATCCAATGGTTTGAAGCTCGAAGAGATCTCACCCCTCCAACATTTTCAACGTCACTTCCATATGGAGAGAGGGAGATATCGTAAGATACTGTTCACCAATTATTGATTCGAATTCAAAAGAAAGTGAATTTTCTCTAAATAATGTGAGGAGTGAGATTTGATTCGATAAGGGTAATTGTTTAGCATAATAGCAAAAGGTGCCATTCTTAGTTAATTTTAAGTGAATACTGTTTTTTTATGAGTATTACGATCTAAGGGTATTCGAAAATTCACACATACCCTAATTAATTTTTTTTAAAGCGCAGATTCCATGTGCAATATTAGTGACATGGAAAATAGGGTTAGGCACCGAATGAGACCATCCGAAGGCCCCAATGAGAGACACGCTGTAAGTAGAAGACCGGTCAGGTATGTATTCAATTTCATGCTACCAATATACTAACTTAGAGCAATGACCAATGGCCTTGTCCTCTTTGTGTGATCCATTTTTAATACACAATAGTATTTTTATATAATTGGTAATTTATTAATATTGATAAATTTGACACAAAATTAAGATGACATTATTATATAGAATTTAATTTTTTAAATTACAATTAGATCAATACTTACAATTTTATATATATATATATATATATTTGTAAGTACGATTAGAGGTGTTTAAATTAATTTATGTGAATTTTATTATTTTTTTCTTTGGTAATCTCTAGTTACATTAATCATGCTTGAATAGGACCATGAGATTCATAAACTTCAATATGTAAGAAGATGATTATGATAATTTTACTCCCCGCCCACCGGTCTCGTGCTCTTCTCTCTCATCATCACTTGCAGCAATCTCACCCACAAGCTGTATGGGATGTGAAGTTACAAGGCTATGCAGCTCTCGCGTTTGCCATGTTTGCTGCCTCCGTCGCGTGCCCATCTCCTCCTTCTCCTCTAAATCATCTCCCCTACTCTCTCTCTCTCTCGTACACGCTCACAGGCAAACGAACCAACAGAGCACTAACACCTCCATCTTCAGGTCCCTTCACTCCAAATACTTTCGCGGACTCTACTCTCTAGGCTTAGTCATCTTTCTATTATTCTAAACATAGATGCCCATTGTAAATTCTTTGATGATTTTGTCTGCTTATTTTGTTGAATTTTAAACATTTCATACGTTTCTGTGCCTCAGTTTTGTAAAAGACTGTTGCTTTTCTCAGGAAATTTTAGACAAGTGGAGTTATGTTGATGAATAACTGAAAAATTGTGGGTTTTTCTTTGAATTGCTGCAAGATTACTGTATATTAGGCAATTGAAGTAAGTGGACCCATTTAACCATTTTTTTTGGCGCATCTTCATCTCTATGAATTAGGGTTTCTATTAACGTTCGGATGAACTTTCGCCATTTTTTTGGGTGCATCTTCAGCTTTCTGAATTGGGGTTTCTTTTAATGTTCGGATGAAGAGCCTTTTGCCATTTTTTGGGTGTATCTTCAGCTCTGTGAATTAGGGTTTATTTTAGGGTTCTGATGAGTTGTTAACTCTACTTGTTTAAAAAAAAATTTCTTATCAAAATATGGCTGCAAGTGATCGCTGTTTTGTGGAGTGGAAAGAGCAATTTGTTTCAAAGGAGCGTGGCAAGCGTGTGGTGCACTATTTGTTAAAGGATGTTTCGGGGCAATCCATTCTTGCTGTTTTGGGCACCGAGAGAAGTCTTAGGCACATGCTCTATGTTGTTTCTGAGGAGTTCTTGAATGTTCATGGGTCTGAGAATTCGATCCATGCTGGCTCCAGATGGAGATCAAGGAGAGAGGTTGTGAATTGGCTAACATCAATCTTATCAAAGCAGCAAGGGCAAGGCGGTTATGTTGGTTTGTTTTGCTGATTTTGTTTCCTTTTATCCCTTTATTGTATTGCCGTTGCCAGGATGTGAAATTACCTTTAACTTCCTGTAGAGTGGCTCTGAATTTATATTAAACTAAAGTCTCATACAAAATTTATACTGCAATGATACAATTTAATAATATCTATTTATTCATGTGGAAATCTAGGACTAGACCACATCTTTTTAAATTTTTTGCTAGCTTTCACATTTCTTTTATCAAATCTTACCGATGAAAACTTGGTTTGCTGCTTGTCATGTACTGTGCAGTCCCATTCTAGTGTTCTCTTTCCTATTTTGAAGAATGCAATGGGGCAGCTCCAAGTTGGTCCATTGGTGTTCAAACCTTGTAGATCGAATTACTTGTGACCAGCTGTCTCTTGTCATCCATTTGGCCATGATATTATGAAACTATAGCATTGTCCTAAATCCAAACATGAACAAGCTTCCTATGTTTGAAACATTGAATCACTTCATCTACTGAGAACGATGGACATTCAACTTCTGGTTACCAAATATCATACCTTGTAAAAAATATAAAACCTATCAGCCTATGTTCTGAATACTTTCTTTAATAATTATACCAAAATATATTATTGCTTAGCATCCCTTCTTAGGAAATGCCAATCTTCTATATGTATACTATCATCATCGGGTTATGAAGATCTCTTGTCACCCTCCATCTCTCCGTGTTGAAATTCTTCATTTGAACTCCGCCCAGAGTATACTTCATCCTGTCCATTAATCTTTCTTAGCTTTCAACTAGCGATCAACCCGTGGAATGTATGATCCATCATATTTTTTCCATTTTCCTTTCTCATTATTTCCAGTCAATCTTACCAAACTATTTGTGATAAACAATTACGAAAAGATATAGTGTAATAAAAGTAATTTTATAAATGCTTAAATAAATGGTAGTTACTTTGTGGAAGTTGAGGGTGGTTATTTTGGACACATGGTAGAATATAATTGGTTCATTCCTATTTAATAATTCAAAACTCCAGAAATATAGAAAAGAGGGAGGGAAAACTTTTTAAGGACTGCTTCTTTTAGGATATAGAAACATGGCATTCCTCATGTTTTTCATGGCTTAAAAGTTTCATTATTAGAGTGTGGCCTTTTAATTGTGAACCAAACTTGTAGTAGTTGTGAATCATCTGACAGTCTAGAAATTATGATTGCTACCTAGCTGTTGACTGCCAGAAGAAAGGCAACTGTGGGGGCATTGCCTAACTGCTTGTTGAAATCCAAATCTTGGGAAGTTTGCATTCTATTTGACTATTTTTCCTTCAGTCACATTTGCTGATAATTATTACTTGGTGATATATCTTGATCCACCTTTTAAAATTAGCAGGATTCTTGTGTGGTAGTATCCTTGAATGGTGTTGTGTTAGATTAAGTGAAAAACCTTTCTATGTGAAGCATTACTAGTTCTTAACTTCATATGAAATGTAAAATGGTATTGATTTTCCGATGGTAGCAATTGCTGCTTATAAGTGATTTAAAGAGTTATTATAGCTAAAAGTCAAAAAGGTTTCTAAATCAACAATCATTATTACCTTAAAAAATATTGTGCAATTACCACCGTTCGTGTGTACAAAGTTGTGCATGCTAGCACCCACTTAAAAACACATGAAGAATATAAGATCTGTTGTATTTTTTTTTTATATTGAAAATTGAGATATAAGAGGGCAATATAGTAAATTAAAGACAGTAATTTAAAAACAGTAATTCTAAGCTAGTCTATGGGGCATGCATCCAACTCTACTTGATTCTTTGTTGAGTTTGGCAGTTGGTCAGATTGCAATGTACCAGTATAGCCCATTGCAAGGCCCCATCTTGCTAGGTCATGCGCTGCACCATTTGCAGTCCTGCGTGTATGACCAAATTCCCACTCTGGATGTTGATGAAGAATGTCCTTAATATCTTATATGATCGAGCTCACAGACCAGTGAGGTTTGAGATGAGAAAGCATGATAGACTGAACAACGTTCTGTGAGTCTCCTTCTATGAGCACATAAGACCAATTCTTATCATTAGCCCATTTCACTGCTTGCCTTGCAGCTAGAGCCTCTGCTATCAGGGGGTCTGTTTCTGCCACAATCCCTAGCATACTTCCTAAAACTGAGCCATCTTGTAGTCGAGCAATTGCTGCAACACATGATTCCCTGTTTCCCACTGCTGCATCTATATTAATCTTTATAAATCCTTTGTGTGGAGTTTTCCAAGTTTCTGATGGGCTCATGGTTGCTGGGCCCTTTGGATGGAGTTTAGCCTCACTGAATTCATTAAAAGCATTCCGAACTTGTTGAAGAAATTGCTGTGGAATGACTAACTGCTTGTCGTGGAGAGCTTTATTCCTCCAAGTCCAGATACTGCAGGCTAAAATAGCTGTGAAGAGCAGCAGTTCATTGCAAGGGGGGCTATTATGTCCAAAAAGGATTGTAGGATAGAGAATTTTTTGAATCCATTCTTGTAGACTAAGATGGAGAATGTTGTATTGTTTTGATCTTTGTTGTGTAATGCTTATTTGTTTTAATTTCATGTTTATTGCCGAATTAGAATCTTGAAGAATTTGCTTTGGTCATTCCTCATTCAATTTCTCCTGATGCAGTTTTTGTTATGTTTTCTGTTTTTTTTTAAAGTTTATTTTCCAAGACCCTGGTTGCTCATTCTGGTGATGACATTTGATTCCAGAATAGCGTTTGTTGACACATTTGCAAGGCTTGAGACATACTTGTTTTATACTTCCATCTTTTGGCAATCTTTTCAGTAATGGATTGCCTTTTGGCCCATGGATGAGAATTTTCTACATTCAAGAATACAACATCACTTTCATCAGTTAACATAGTTCACCATTTCTAATGACAGAATTGCCAAAAGATGATCCCTTGTCTAGTGTCGGTGATCAACAAACCTACATGCAAGATTACAAGGTATACCATTTCTTTTGTCTTCAAGTTAATTATTTATTGAACTGTCCTTCTGACACTTGCATATCAGTGTCATCTCGCAAGGAACTTGAAAGGGCACACTTCGGACATTGTTTGGTCTGGTGTAGCATGGTCCTGCAGCAAAGAGCTCAAGCACTACCCAGCATTTTGCAGGAATGGGATTACTATAGTGGTAAGCATCCACCGGTATTTCAAAAGAAAGGCCTGAGGTGGCTCATTTGCACGGTAGATGATTAAGGTGTAAGGCATGGGACTACTTTTAGGTTTCATGCATAATAAGTCATAAAACCTAACATATGGGTGATGTAGATTCTACAGATAAGAGAAAAAGATGATGTTTTGTTTTTCTTTTTTAGTCCCCTCGAACATTGAATGTTCTTCCAGTTTTGAGAGATATGACATGTCTCATAGTTAGGTGAGCCTTACCAATGGGCCTTTGGTTCAATGGTACTTTATTGTCTTGTAAAGGCTCTGCCTTCTTGGGGTCAAAGGTTCAAGTCTCCCCCCCTCCCCCCCCCTCCCCTCCCAAAAAAAAAAATAGTTAGGTGAGCCTTAGAGCTCGGGCATTCAACTAAGTGCTGAACTTTCCGTCATGAATGTGGAGATTTAAATTAGTACAGTGCACCAAAACTTGCCACTGTAGAATTGCCTTCATTTTTGCCTCAAATAGTATATCACATTACATTTTCCTTTTGAAGTGTCTAATAAATCTTCTTGTATATTTATTTGTTAAAGATATTTTGTGAATCTAAGTTCCTTTTTCTCACTGATATCCAGATACACTCATTTGTCTTTGTCATGGCTGAAAACGAGAGCCGCTACATTGCGTATCTGGAAGACATGTATGAAGACAGGAAGGCCCAAAAAAAGGTCAAAGTGAGATGGTTTCACCATAATCAAGAAGTCAAGGGTGTTACTACTCTACGGAATCCTCACCCCAAAGAAGTTTTCATTACACCCCATGCACAGGTCATCAGTGCGGAGTGTGTTGATGGTCCTGCCATTGTCTTAACTCGTGAACATTATGAGAAATGTGTAGCTGTTTTCCCACATGATTTGTTAACCAGAATGCATTTTTGCTTTAGACAATTTAAAAGCAATCGAGTGAAACCTTTCAAAATGAGTAAGTTGCGTGGCTATCTGGATCAACCAATTTTCTCATGTTTTGGCCGTGATTTCTTTGAAGATGAAGAGTTTAGCCCTGGGGATGATGTAAAACTTGGGGCTAAGAGGACCAGGAGTTGTAAAGGGCGTCAGATGTTGACAGCTGAACCATCACACCAGAATCTGAAGTATAATTTACTGAATAGGAGATTGATCTCCCGCAAGCATTTTGAACAACCGTCTTGGAGTTCCCCTCTTTTCAAGGTTAGTGAAAAGATGAGTTGTTGTGCCAAGATAGTGGCATCCGAGGCTGCTGGTTCAGGTGTACAGTCTTGCATGTTTCGCGGAGACAGATAAAAGTCCAGTATGATGATGTGAAAGATGAAGATGGATGCGGTAATCTTGAGGTATGCCTAGGCTCTTGACAATTTCTTTTAGAATATCTTTCGGCATGAGATAATGTACTGTACTCTGAAATTAGTCGCCATAAGCAATTAAAGCTTTCCTTCATGGTCTTAGTCTTCAGTATCATTTACCAAAAAAATTCAAATTGTGTTAATTATAAGTTTTTTTATCTAGGCTTGAATCTTAAGAAAAAATTGAAGTGAAGGTGTATGATGTTTTAAGCTCATATTACTGTTCTTGTCATTGTTTTTTCATATACCTATTTACTGACAACAAAAAATTTTGCTGGAAATTAGCCAATTTAATATGAAATGTCATTACTGATTGGCAATATCTATTATTACTCAAAGATAAAAGGATTTGGTGTCGATTCCATATGAAATATCCATTATATCCCAATTTTCTTTCATCATAATCATCCATAACTCCATCTCAAACTGCACTCAACAGCCTATAGCCACCGTCTTGGTCTTTTTCCAATCCCATAGCCCCATCTCTCTCTCTCTCTCTCTCTCTCTCTCTCTCTCTCTCCTTGTATTACTTCTTTGCAGTCATGCACGAGGGTGGTCGTGTTCAAGACCTTCTAGTCTAGATCATGGGGATCGAGTTGTCATCTTAAAAGAAAACAAAAGGAAAAAAGCAAGTTTGTTGACATTTTCTATTTATAGGAATGGATCCCGACTTTCAAACTGGCCATACCAGATAAACTTGGAATGAGATACTCAGGCCGCCCTACAATGAGACCTGCCCTTGCTCACAATCAATCCAGTTTTGATTTTGAGGTTGGAGCTCCAGTGGATGTGTGGTGGAGTGACGGCTGGTGGGAAGGGTTTGTAACTGGCTTTGGCAACTCCGGAAAAGAAAGTCATCAAGTTTACATTCCCAGTATGTTTTCTTTGGATTTGTGTGGCTACTCCGAGCTCTTCTTTTACAATTTTTTTTTTCCTTTTTTACTGGTCTCTCTTATAATCTCAGTTCCCTCTTTCCTAATGGAATCCTTTTTCGGTGATATCAGGTGAAAATTTATCTCTTAATGTAGACAGAGAAAACCTAAGAAAATCAAGAGAGTGGGTGGGAGACCAGTGGGTGGATATAGAGGCAAATCCTGATGTTCTGTCAGCCTTATCTACAGATATCAGCGCTGACACTAAGTTTTCTGCATCCTTGACAATTAAAGAGGCGGCCAAATCTGATGATTTGCCCATGTCATGTAAAGAAGTTCCCACCAACATCAAAATCGATGTTGAAGAGGACATGCTTGAATTACCTGGCTTGGCATTGTCTGATGGCCTTTTGAAGAATATGAACTTGGACAACAATAAGCAGCAGTTGATTGAGGATGGCGATAAGGAAAATGATGGTAATCATGTCGATGGCAGCAATGAGGATGACAATGCTGACTATCATCTTGGTGACAACAACAGTGTTGATGATTCTCGTCATAATGAAGCTATCAACAACGAATATGTTGATAAAGATGACAATAGGGACCAGTTAGAGGAGCTTGTGACTGCTGGCCAGAAATGTGAAGCAGAACTAGTGGAAGTGGGGGGTATAAAATGTTTATCCGAAGTATGCAGTGGCGGTGATTTGTAGCAGAAGTTTATTGTTAGAACAATTGTATATAAAGACAGGGAGGTGTTTAACATTATATCATAATTTTCATTCGACTTGGTGACCGTACGTGTACAGCAACAAGGTTCGGCCAAAACCAGTGCCTCACTGAGTTTTCAGAAAATATATGTTGGAGAGTTTCCATATGAGCACGAAGGACTGGAAGATGTATTACAGTACGAGAGGACATGTTCACCGGTCCTTTTTTCTGACAGCAACCAAAAAAAACGAAGGTAGATTTCTGATTTTCCTGATTGATCCGTTATGAGATTGATTTTCTCAAAGATCAAGGAAGTGGAATTTCAACTGGAANCCAGTGCCTCACTGAGTTTTCAGAAAATATATGTTGGAGAGTTTCCATATGAGCATGAAGGACTGGAAGATGTATTACAGTACGAGAGGACATGTTCACCGGTCCTTTTTTCTGACAGCAACCAAAAAAAACAAAGGTAGATTTCTGATTTTCCTGATTGATCCGTTATGAGATTGATTTTCTCAAAGATCAAGGAAGTGGAATTTCAACTGGAAAATACCAGGAAGCAACTCAACAAGCCAGCAACTGTTCAAACTCAAAGCCCTCTAGTGATTTGGATCTCATCCGATGCTGCTGCTTTCTAACTTGACTTATGATACTGTATTTGCCTACAGCACTTGTATTGTTATGAGCCCTCTGTTATACATGTCATCATGATTACTACTTGCTGTTTTTGTTTTCACTGTTAAGGAAAGTAAATATATGTTTTTTGCATTGCCCACAGTAAAAATTACAAAAGAAAAGAAAAACAGGACAACGANACACTTGTATTGTTATGAGGCCTCTGTTGTACATGTCATCATGATTACTGCTTGCTGTTTTTGTTTTCACTGTTAAGGAAAGTAAATATATGTTTTTTGCATTGCCCACAGTAAAAATTACAAAAGAAAAGAAAAACAGGACAACGATGANAAAAAATCTCTCTCCTTCCTATGTATTAACACTTCTTAAATGAGAAGAAAAGAAGAAAGAAATGCCCAAAATTGNTCTCTCTCCTGCCTATGTATTAACACTTCTTAAATGAGAAGAAAAGAAGAAAGAAATGCCCAAAATTGCAATGCCGGTTAAGTGCCTGACCTGATCACCTCCTACCTGTATACACCATGCGTTTGCTTGCAGAAGTGGGAACACATGAAAATTAGATTACAGGCTAAGCCATTGCTCTCCATCTATGTATTTCGTATCCAGAAAAGGCCTCGCTTCATCGTCACTCAAAGACTTGGACCATTGCACTCGCCATCTTCTATTGGCTCCACGGCCTTTGCACTGATATTCACCAAACACCGCAGTCCTACAGATACAAAAATAAAAAGATATATGTGTAAGTTTTCGATTGCTATAACATTTTTGTCGAATCAAAATTGAAGATTAGAATGTGAATACTTTTGCCTAGATGGGTCGTTCCAATCGCTCCATCCCTTTGGAGTGATCATATTGTGAATGTTACAGTATGAATAAATCGCTCGAGAATATTGTCCCCAAGCTCTTCCCAAGTATATAAAACCAGTTCCTTCAATTTCACAATTCACAAAAGAGAACCCAGTATCATCATCTAGCGTATTCCTGTGATGAGCAGCAATTGCTCCAGAACTTTTGGCTATTGAATGAATAACACAATCCTGTTATAAGACACCGAATTTAAAGTGAAAAAGGACTTTAGAAAGGAGAACAACTAAGTGTATATGAATGACGAAGACTTGGTTTAATTTAGTTAGAAAATAGAACAACTGCTATTTGAACCATTGAAAAAACTTGGGATCATACCTGATAGAGGGACTTTGAATGGCCGAATATGAAATCAATAGATCCTTGGATGTAACACTGATAGAAATAATGTAATCCAAAATCATCAAAGAGTGTGTCCTGTGTTCCCAAGAACCTAACTTTATAGAACATGGCTCTATCACTGGATATTCTCAATGCCACAGCTTGCCTGCCTAAAACTCCAGGCTCTGTAGTTATTGAATTCTGAAATGGGCACAATGAGTAGCATGCATTTCCACAGAAAAAAGTGCACAGCACACACATTATATAAACCAGTGAATATGATTAGGGGTTGTAAGCCAGTCATGTTGTCTGTTATCTTGGATTCGTGCTGAATATTAGTCTATCTAATTCATTTATCAATCTTTGTGAATAAGATGTGAACCAAAAATCTAACAATCAAATCCGTTTTTATCTCTACCAACTATAACATTCATAGGCTCAGCATAAACTAAAAATCCGAGCTTTTACCCAAACCCAACCGATTTTGGAAACTTATACAAAAAATTGAGTGGTTTTGAAAATAATTTTCAAACCCAGATAGATTTAAATACAAAAAATTGAGTGGTTTTGAAAATAATTCTCAAACCCAGATAGATTTAAACATGTCAGTCCAACTGACCTTTATATATTTTTGTGAACTTCAAAAAAAGTCATTAGATTAAACTACTTGATTTTGAGAATTGCTTTCAAAGTCATTCGATTTTGGGTATAAGTTTGGGAAGGGGGCCGATTTAGGTAAAAGCTCCTAAAAATCCACTTGATGTTTATGCTAGCATAAACAAGTAAAAAAGTATCTAAAGATTTTTATAATATCCGATGAAAGAAAAAAGGGTTATTGTGTCAAAATTGGATTATTCATGGGTGACACTAACTTGACTAATCTATTATTGATAAAAAGGGATCGTGTTATCTTCGAATACCATGTTAATGTTTTATGTCCGAGAATTGCATTCTAAATAAACGGTTAATTATTACCTCAAAAGTGATGCCACTGGCGCAGAAGTAATCGGATTCAACAGTGACAGAGGCTGATCCGGAGGTCCCTAGCTCTTGCCCATCTTCATCTTTATCAGAGGCTTTGTTGTTCCATGAAATAACAGTTTCAGACGTATGATTCGGATTTCCAATGAGTGAAATGTAGGGCTTGGAGGCTGGAATGTACACTTTTTCTCTGCATAGTAATTTAATTAATAGCATGTAATAAATAGTAAATACAAATTAGAAAAATTATTGAAGTGCCTTGTATAGAGTAGAAATTTATCTGAATGAACACATCACAGGGCATGTTTGACTTTTACTTTAATGGCCAGTTTTTTTTTTTTTTTTTAAATAATCACTTATCTTTTGAATTTGAATAGTGAATAATAATATTTTTAAAATACCAAGATAAATATCCGACTATATCTAATGCGTATCTATTGGTATCCAACTATATCAAATAAGTATTTATTTGTATCTGTTGGGCACGAGTTTTCAGCCCCAAAGACACACCTAATAGGTGGAGTGATCCGCTCCTTTATATGTCTCAGGACTCTCTTGTCAACAATCGAAATGAGACTCGTTTGACACCTCAAAATTCCTTCTCGCAAATGAGGTTGGATGACCTTCGATGTTCTCTTATCGAGCTCAAGGACCTGAGTCCACACGATGGCTTTAGCCATGACTTCGATACCACTTGTTAGACATAGATTTTCAGCTCAAAAGGTGCACCTAAATAGGTGGAGTGACCCGTTCACTTATGTGACTAAAGTCCTATTCGTCGTCAATCAATGTAAAACTCGTTTCACACCCCAATAATACTCAAGATATGTTTGTACATAATATATATCAAGTACGAACACTAATACAAAGTAAATTAGAAAAAACAAACTACCATAGTATGGGGAGACTTGTGAATAAGGACAAAAGAATATTTCTACAGCATTAAAAAATTGTGATTCAACCATATCAAAATACAACTCAAACAAGTCAAATTACAATTTAATAGGTTGTCCATTTAGAATTCATAAAACATATAAATAAACAAATAAATAAAAATCAATAATAATTTTAACTTTTAATGTCAAATGCAAAACATCTTGGGATTAATATCAGAATTGACGAATTTTATTGAGGGCTCATAAATACTATAATTTCGACGTAAATTACCTGCCTTTGATAAGATTGGGAAAAATATTAGTCAAAATGTGCGTAAATTGATCCGGACACTCTAACCGTAAAATAATAAAATATTAAAAAAAATCCCATTGTGTAAAAAGTTTAACCTTATTTAATTATCATTTTATCTCATTCCATCGTCAATTTTTTTTTTTTGCAGGGTAGAGAAGTGAGGTGAATTTTGTTGTACAAAAACATTAGCCATGTAAAGATTCA
The DNA here is from genome assembly GCA_963454935.2 of Ilex paraguariensis. Taxonomy (NCBI): domain Eukaryota; kingdom Viridiplantae; phylum Streptophyta; class Magnoliopsida; order Aquifoliales; family Aquifoliaceae; genus Ilex; species Ilex paraguariensis. The sequence goes on from CAUOFW020004713.1 coordinate 190,091, forward strand.
CAGCCAGGAGCATTGTAGAGAGAGAGAGAGAGAGAGAGAGAGAGAGAGAGAGAGGGAGAGAGGGAGAGAGAGACCACTAACAAACAATGTAACTTCCTTTTGACACCCACGTCCTCACTTTAGAATATACTCAACTCAACTGCAAAACATGAAATATAAAACTTCTGCCTTCTGGGCTTCCGAGTCTGAGATTGACACAAAGAAGCAATCTGACCAAATCTTCATGTCCAAACATTAAAACAGATAAAACCTAGTCTTGGAGAGAATCATAAGTCTCTCTATACAAATATTGGTGTGTTTTGATCATATATGCAATTCTATATGCATGTACCTGTAAATTCCAGGAAGAAGGTAAATCTTCACTCTCTCTACGTTGTTTGGGGGAACCATATCAACAGCACCTTGAACTGTAACAGAATCTCCTCCACCATTCTTATCCACCACAATGACCCTGCTTCGATTACGGCCGCCTCGATATTCCAAACTCACTGTATACTCATCCACCCTCATATCAGCCCACGTAATAACGTGCTGCGCTTCGCCGGTGTCCGCAAAACCGCCATGAATGCCACCCAAAAACAGTACCGCAGCACAGACGACACAGAGACAAAGAAGAGTGCAATTCATGGCTTCCTGTCAACAATATGCTGTTTTTTGCTTCGTAGAATGTGGCTGAAATTGCAAGTTAATTAGAAGAATTGGAAGGCCATGAGAAAGATGTGAAGGTTATAAATATAGGAGCGTGGGTGGGTTTTAGTGCCTCATTGTAGTCCTTATTGAACTTAATTGACGTTTATTCTTTAGTATTGAAGTATAAGTACAAGTTTCCTTAAAGGAGTAGAAGAAGAATAGAAAAGTGGGCTCAGTTTAGACATTAAAGAAGTGAGAGAGAGAGAGAGAGAGAAAGCAAAGGGTCTGTGAATAGATTTAAGTCATGAAGATCTTGTTAATGGCGGTGTTTGATTAATTAAGAATATGAAATTATGCAGGTGAAGGAGAAGAAGAAAGGTGGTTTGTTATGGAGTAGTTACTGAACTCCAAGAGGCTTATAACAGTTTATATGTTTCCTTAGCTGATAGTGTAACTCCCTCTTTATTTAAGACCACTATCCTCTAGGTCCCGATAATTTAGGGTATTTAAAAACCAACGAGTTTAACTCAACTGAGTAAATCAAGGAGACTGGTGAAGTGCAAGGGTCTATTTAGTTAACAATAAAAAGGGTGATGGAAAGCGAAGTGAAAAATAGTTCAATCTAAACATCTTGAATTTAAAATTTGATAATTTTTTGGAGTTTGANCAATAAAAAGGGTGATGGAAAGTGAAGTGAAAAATAGTTCAATCTAAACATCTTGAATTTAAAATTTGATAATTTTTTGGAGTTTGATTATGAAGGATTTATCCGTCATAAATATCTTAATTTCGGCGTGGATGTTCTGTTTTTTATCGGACTGGAAAGAGAATTAGCCAAGATACTCATAAGCTGACTCAGACACACCTAATTGTTAAACAAAAAAAAAATACAAATATTTTTGATAGAGTGTTTTTTGTTGGACAAATATACTCTTATGAGTAAGCCCTCCTAAATTGAAAGGATTGAATTGAAACTGGATTAAAATTTTAAAGACGTAATTGTTTAAATTAAAATTTTAGAAACTAAATAAAAAATATGTACATACTGTGAGAGTATAAATTACAAATTACTCAAAAATAAAAGAACAAGGCAAGACAAAGGAGAAAGAAGGTATGGAAGCCTAAACACTAAGCCATACACTGAGGCCTAACCTAAGTAAAATGGACAAGCATTAAGCCGTGCAATGAGGCCTTACTTAACTAAAATGGACAAACATTAACAGCATCTCCAAGAGAGGTGATAAAATACATAAATTTTTTCAAAATTTAGTTATTTTATTTTAAAATTCTACTCCAATAGAATATCTGCATATCATCTAAAATAATATTTTATTATAGTTACTATTTAGAGTATCATTGTAGCAACATGTATAAATATTTTATTATATTTTCTCTCTCATCATTTCCTTTCCTCCATTCTCTCTCTCACTACTCTCACAGAAAAATAATACAAAAAGAATGAAAAAAAATATTTGAAACAAATATTAAAAATATAAAAAATCTGTTAGAATGTGTATTAAAAAAGTGAATAACTAAAATAAAAAATATTGTTTATTGGGTAGTTAAACTAACTTTTATTATTGAATATACTCTGCCTTTTAGAATGAGACCCAAATAAAATAGGTAAGGATTTCATAGGCTTCAGCACCTAACCAGGCCCACTAATCATCATGGGGTCGATCTCTCTTGGTCTGACCATCCCATATAATTAGTCCGTTGAGAGACCATTATGGGCCAGTCCAACCTGCCCATGAGTGTAGGGCGGTGCCCAACATGTTCCAATTTGTTTCGGCCCAGATGGGAATTCTGAGCCCACCATCTCTATCAAAACCAAACTTTCAATTCTCACTTCTAAACCCTTTAAACCCCTTCGACCGTCGCCTTCTACCTTTATTGATGTTCCCAGCAAATTAATGGGAAGTTTAACTTCATTATTCTGGTGAATGAAGTGATTCTCTTTGCAATATTGAGGAACATAAGTAATTTTGGAGGGCATCTTTAATGGACTGGTTATATAGTTGAGACTTCAAGTTGTTTGGCTTGATTGTTCCTTTTACTATGGCCCCATTGCATATTGCAACATGAACGCTTTAAGCACGGGGAGAAATTTCCTGTTATATNTGTGTGGAGAGTCAGTGTGAGAACTACTTCAAGTTGTTTGGCTTGATTGTTCCTTTTACTATGGTCCCATTGCATATTGCAACATGAACGCTTTAAGCACGGGGAGAAATTTCCTGTTATATATGCGGATATATAATATCAGTCGGAGAATGTAAGTTGTTGAATGGTTTGAGAACTTAGTTGTTCTGTGGTTTAAGTGCATTTGATGGTAGTGAGTGATATAGCTCTTGTTCATTTTCGTTTCATTAAATTGGAAATTATTGCAGCTAGTTCAGTTATCATCTCTGTATCTCTACCCTATTATGAGGTACTACTTTGTCTCCATTGCTGGCTGATTTGGCTCCTATATCTGAACAGTAGTGATTCGTACACCATTGTTTTCTGGAAGAAACTTCTTTGTTCAATTAGTAAAGGTCTGAGAGCAAATGAAGACATTCTAAAATTTTCTCCACTTTAGTAATGAGGCGGCTAAAGCTAACCATGGAATGATTTTTTGATCCAAACAGTCACATGGGTCACATTTCATTAACTAAGAAAATTTGAATTACAATCAGTTTCAATAAAAGTCTTAAGCTCAGGAGGTGGATACCCAACCCATCCCTGGGGAAGGGAGCTGTGCATCGTAGCGGATGCCACCCGATGAGCTGCCTTTAAATTGGCTCTAGGCTTGTGTAAAAAAGTAATATTGTGAAGTCTAGCCATGTACTTAATATCTTCCATCACTGTGTTGATTTCCCCTGAGGGGACGTTCTCCGTAGCGCTCAATTTGATCGCATTAAGGCAGTCGCTCAAGATTGTTGCATTCCTTACTGAACAAGCGTCTACCATGAGACAGGCTTGCCAAATAGCAACTGCTTCAACAACCAGACTTGAGTTAGCAAAAAAAGCTTTTGAGGTTTCATCCATCAGGCCTCCCTTAGGATTGAACATGAGCACTACACTTGCAGCTACCTTGGTTCCTTAAAAGCTCCATCACAACAGATTAGGATCCCCGAACTCTGTTGTTGCACCATCTCCACATTACTCATTGGAATCATCTGCTTCTCTGCACAGTACATATCTTCCAAGATGAGAGATTCAGCTCATGATTTTTTCTCTTTTAGAACTGTTGAATATGCATTTGGGGGCACATCATTGAAAATTTTCTGGTTCCTTTATTTCCATATAAACCATCCCATTGTTGCTATCCTTCCCAGTACCTCATTTCTCCTTTGAGGCTCATTAGTTGCTTCCAGAACCTGGGAGGTACATTGGGCAATTAACATAAACCCCACCTGTTTCACCTTAATAGCCACATCCATACCAAACCACACTCCTCTAGTCCATTCACATTCAAAAAGGAGGTGTTCAACAGACTCAGGGGCACGCATACAAATTTTACATTCTGGAGAAGGAGCACACTTTCTCTTGTAGAGTTTTTCTTAGGTTGCTAGGATGTTGTGGCATGCTTTCCACCAGAAATATTTCACCTTAGACACTGCCTGCACGGTCCATATTGTCTGCCACATCTTTAGATGAGGGGAGAAGGAGGAGCTTGTTTCTTTTGGGCATGTGTCTCTGGTAATCCCTAGCTTGTACCCTGATTTCACCTTGTATTCCCCCTTCTGATCTGGCCACCAAAACCTTGTATCCTTACCACCTTTTGCTGGGATTGAGATAAACTGAATGACCCTTAACTCATCTCTTGAAACTTTGCCCAGGAGTGACTGGGAATCCCATTCTAATGACTTTTCTTTTATAGCATCAGCAACCTGGGTAATCAGACTGTCTTGTGGTCTTAGAGACTGTACTTTATGTTCTACTAACTAGGGGATCCATTTGTCATCCCAGAAATTTACTTCCTTCCCATCCCTTATTTGCCANGCCACCAAAACCTTGTATCCTTATCACCTTTTGCTGGGATTGAGATAAACTGAATGACCCTTAACTCATCTCTTGAAACTTTGCCCAGGAGTGACTGGGAATCCCATTCTAATGACTTTTCTTTTATAGCATCAGCAACCTGGGTAATCAGACTGTCTTGTGGTCTTAGAGACTGTACTTTATGTTCTACTAACTAGGGGATCCATTTGTCATCCCAGAAATTTACTTCCTTCCCATCCCTTATTTGCCACATCAAGCCTTTATCAAGGAGTTCTCTTCCATGCAAGAGGCTACACCAAATCCAAGATGGTCTGGCCCCTCGCTTAGCTTTTAGAAAATCGTCATTGGGGAAGCAAATGGACTTGATGAACCTTGCCCAGAGTGCATTTGGTTGGCTAATGAGTCTCCAATCTTGTTTCGCCAATAACGCTTGATTGAACATATTAAATTCTTTAAATCCCAATCCTCCAACATCTTTCGGTTCCACCATCATCTCCCAACTTTTCCAACTGATTCCCTTGCTTCCTTCCCCATTTTTCCACCAGAAATTCCTAATATGTCCATTAAGTTGATGGCAGAAGCTTTTTGGGAGCTCCACCATTGACATAATGTAATTAGGAATGGCTTGAATCGCCGCTTTGATTAGCATCTCTTTTCCTGCTTGGGATAGCAGGGTACTTCGCCATCCTTGGAGTTTTTTCACTACCCTCTCAAGGATGTAGCCAAAGATCTCCTTCCTCGAGCTGTTCCACCCAGTAGGAATCCCCAAATACTTTGCATTGTGTGGGAGGCATTGCATACCCAGCAGACTACATATAGATATTTTTTTGTTTTGATACAGCATTGGACGAGAATATGATACCTAATTTCTGATGGTTGGTACTCTGACCTGATGCATCACAGAATCTCTTAAGAATTCTGATAAGCTCCAGCAACTCCTCTTCCTTTGCCTTGATAAAGAACAATGAGTCATCAGTGAAGAACAGGTGGAAAATAGCCGGGCTCCTCCTCTTTACCTTTATCCCCACAAATTTCTTTTATGTTTTCCCATTATTTAGCATTGAGGAAAGCACATCAGCAACAATAATGAAGAGATATGGGGATATAAGGTCACTTTGCCTAATCCCTCTTTGGGGTTTGATATCACATTTTCTTTCCCCATTGAGTAGCACCAAGATACAATTCTTACACATTGCATAACAAGATTTACCCAGTGGCTGTTGAAGCCCATCTTAAGCATGGTTGCTTCCAAAAAGTCCCATTCCACACGATCATATGCTTTACTTATGTCCATTTTGATCGCTATTTTAGGCACCATTCCTTTTTTCTTGCCTTTCAAATAGTGGAAGATTTTATTAGCAATCATTATACTGTCCTGAATCTGCCTGTATGGAACAAAGGCCGCTTGATTAGGGGAGATTAAAGTGCCCAAAAGCCCCTTCATTCTATTCGCCAAAGTTTTTGAGATGACTTTATACAAGAAATTACAGAAAGCTATCGGACTGACCAATTTCTTCAGAGGCATTCTCCTTTGGAATAAGAACTAGGTTGGTTGAGTTGAGCTCATCCAGCCTTTGCCCATCCTAAAAAAATTTTCTCACCATGCTAGTCACATCAAGACCCACAATATGCGAAAACTTCTGATAGAAAACCCTCGAAAAACCATCTGGGCCCGGGGCTTTGAGAAAGCCNCAAAAAATTTTCTCACGATGCTAGTCACATCAAGACCCACAATATGCGCAAACTTCTGATAGAAAACCCTCGAAAAACCATCTGGGCCCGGGGCTTTGAGAAAGCCCAATTGGCAAACTGCCTCGTGCACTTCCTTCTCTGTGATAGGCCTCATTAGGTTCTGGTCCATCTCCTCTGATACTCTACCTTGTACTACATTCAGGGTTTCCTCAAAATCCCTCACCCCAGCTGTGGTAAACAGCTTTTGGAAGTACTCCTCTATGAGGTCGCTGATCCCCTCCTCCTCTTCCACCCACTCTGCATTGTCATTTCTGAGTTTAATGATTTGGTTTCTTTGTCGTCTCTGGATAGTAGAGAGATGAAAGAATTTGGTATTTTGATCTCCTTCTTTCAGCCATTTAATTCTAGATCTTTGCATCCAGAATTTTTCCTCCATGCTTCGAAATCTATCCAATTGATTGTATAGCTCTGTTTCCTTCCTCAAATTTTCCTCTGATGGGGCCTGCATTTGGATATTTCTTAGCTCTGTCTCTAGCTCTTGTATCAGCTTCTTGTTATTGTCAAACTTTTGTTTGCTCCAAGTAGCCAGTCTGGAACTACACATTCGTAGCCTATTGACAGCATCGGCCATGGAAAGGGTTGTTTCCCTATTGTTCCAAGTCTCCTTAACCACCTTCTTGCAATCAGAATCCTCCACCCACATATACTTAAACTTGAAATAATGAGGGACTCTTCTTTTTTCTAGTCTCAAACTAATAATGATAGAACAATGATTCGATCCAATTCTAGCTTCATGCAACACTTTCATGGAGGGGAACAAGGTTAACCAGTTTGCATTACTTAATACATGATCCAGAAGTTTTTGGACATTGGCTATTCCTGGTTTGTTGTTGGACCATGTAAATTTCAGCCCCTTAAATTTCGTGTCCATCAAATTGCAATCCGAGATGACTTGTTGTAATTCTTCCATTTTCTTTGAGCTACTTGCAGTTCCCCCTTCTTTCTCATACAAAGATCCTATAACATTGAAATCACCAGCCACCATCCATGCCCCTGAATTGAACCTGGCTATTACCTTCAATCTCTGCCATATTTTTTGCCTCTTCTCATAATCTGTGTCTGCATAAATGAAGGAGTACCCCCACTCTTGAGGGACAAGAAGGCAGCTGCACTTGGTATCAATCATGTACTTGTTCTTGGAATTCACTTGGAGTTTAACCTCCTCCTTCCACCATAAGGCCAATCCTCCCGAAAGACCCACTGGTTCCACATACTCGCTTTTATCAAAATTTAAGGACTTTCTCAATCGTTTCAACTTTGGCGACTTGTTCTTTGTCTCCATTAAGAATACGATTAAGGGACGATGAGATTGTATAGCCCCTCGCAAGCTACAAATTGTCCGGGGTCGTCCCACTCCCTGATAGTTCCATGTGAGGACTAACATGGGGGGTGTGGCTGTTTGAGGTCAGCCACCACCACCTTTTCCAAATGATCAGTTGGGGGATCCCTAATTGGTTCAGCGTTAGGGGGTTAAGCAATCCTTTGAGACATGTACCGATCATAGTCGTTTTCTCCTTCCCCCTCTCTCCCCTCCTAGGCTTGAAGTTGTTGTTCCTCCCACTCCTCCATATATTCGAAGTAGAGTTCCGAGTGGATTTTGTTTTTGGTTTCCTGTTTTTTCTAGCTTTGCTCCTTCTTTTTTGATTCTTAGATCTCTGTAACTCTCCAGGGTCAGGCAGGGACAGGTGCAGGTCCAATGGGTGGCCCAGATGGGGTATCACTTGTGGTGCATCCCCTGGCCCCAGTCTTGGCATTTGTTTACCCTTTTTCTTGCTCCTTGACTGGGCTTCCTGATCCAAGGCCTCCTCCTGAGCTTTCCTCCTAAGTGACATATTTTGAAAATAGAATTCCATCTCTTCCCCTTTTTCCTTATCACTGTTGGTTGAAAGCATCACAATTCCCCTCGGACACTTGGGCCTCCATGCTCTCTGTGGGCTCACAAACATAATATTCTCCTCTTTTTACTGCAACCAAAGTATTCGGGTCCTCATGTGATCCAGATAGAGAGAGGGACAAAATGTGGTCCCAGTCTGGTTCCTCCTCAACGAAAGGAATAACGAAAAGTGGTGGGACTTGTTTTTGGGAGTCGCTTTCCTGGTGCTGCAATCCTTGTGCAGAGTACGTGCCTTGTGGACTTGGCACATCCCCTTTGTTGTCGTAGTGGATTTCAGGTTCTTTTTCAGATTGTACCTTAGTACTTTCTAGGTCCTTCCCTTTCCGCCGTTTCATCTTCTTCTTCGGTGATTTGTGTCTTCCCTTTGAGCTTCTTCCTTCTTCCCAAATTCTCCCTTGTCTTTAGGGACCATGTTTCCCTGAAGAAGTACTTAAACCAATACCTTCAACACATGGCGGAGAGGGAGGACCAACACCTTCAAAAGTTGAAGAAGTACTTAAACCAACACCTTCAAAAGTTGTTGAATGTAAGTTGTTTAAGGTCTGCCATGTGGAGAGACCTGTTAACGACTTTTTTTATAATCCAACACCTTCCCACATGGCAGGAATGGAATTTAGGGTTTTGGAGAAATCTGAATCTCAATGGTTTTGTTGTGGCTACTAGTTCAAGTCTCCACATGTTCGCAAAATTGATAGGTTCCATTTTTGAAATTAGAGCCCATCAGCGCCTCATTGATATTTTTTACCCTACAGCCCAAGCAACAGATCCCTTGATGCAGATTTGCCTTCCTGCTGGGGTTGATGTAGAAGTTGAGCTTTGAAAAAATATGATGCTGCTGCCTGGTAAACATTGTAAGATTCACATTTTCTTTAGAAGTTGTGTTTATTTTTTTTAGAATTGGGAGTTGTAGGATGCTGCAGGGCCAGCCCAACAGTGTGTCAAGTAAAGTCTGGGCTTTATGTCTTAAGTTTCTAGAAGACCCTGCAGTTTAGAAACTTAATTAACCTACATAAAAAGTTTAAATTCATGAAAATTTCAAGCCTTACAAAACTTTTAAATCCATTAAAAAAAATTAGTTTTAATAATTTGGGCCTATCATCTAATCTATAACATTAGAAACTCAAAAATTAAAAAATTTTAAAAAATAAATAAAAAGTACTCAACTCATACTCTCTCTTAAAAAAATAAAAACAAAAGCAGTAATTTTTTTCATTTTTTTAGTAAGTCGAGATGAAATTAAACTCTCTGCTCCTATAAAAACAAATGTAAAAGTTGAAACCTCTCTCTTGGCAACACTGGCAAAGGTTCTCTCACTTTCATTCTCTCTCTACTTTAAATCATTCTCCTCTCTTGTATAAAAAAATAAAAAAAAAATTATTCTTTTTATAAAATTAATATTAAAAATAAATAGACTTCATTTAATATTATGTCTCAAATAACCTTGAGCTGCCCAGACCTTTGAACCGTTGTAGGGAAGAAAGTGGAATTTGAATTTGCTGTATTGTAGATTGAATAGTGTCTCAATCTCAATCTTTCACAAGTGATGATGTTGTCCCATTAGCTGTGCATTTGTTTGGTTTCGTGATTTTACTGCATATATTGCCCAATGATTGTCTCGAAGCTGTCAGTCAGAAAATCGTACAAGCCATTATAGATCTAGAAGTTAGAACCCATGGTGTACCTGAGACTTACTACCAGCTTAAACAAATTTTAAGGCTGTGAAAATAATAATAATTGGTCAGATTAAGTTCATCTTATAAAAATTAATCAAATTCTGTTCATTTTATACAATTTAAATGAAGCAAATATCCATACCCACTGTTTAATGTAGTGATAAATTTGACTAGGGGCCTTACTTATCCTGTTGAGTTACCTTTATTTGCATGGACAGGGAATGCTCTTTGACAAACAGTTGGGTGCTCATTGCTATGTTTTCTGCATGTGCAGTGCAGACCTCCTGGTCGAGCCTGGTATGTGCTATGTATGTATCCTCGGTTCTTTTTTACTTTAGAAAGAAAGCATACATCTTTACTTTAGAAAATATATGAAAATGTTGTGGGCACAGATTGATGTTCAACGCATATCTCGCAGAATATTCCTGTTGGTCCAACTTTATTGCTTCTCAATTTGTCATGAATGGCCGACATATCTCCAGGTTTCACTCCCTTTTTTGCGCCAAATTATTCCATTCATTCTTTTAGTAGTTGATGTTTCAAATGAAATGTAAGTCTTGATTTAATTGGTATATGAGTTGAAAGGTTGATTCATGCATTTAAAATTTATTCTTGGCTTTATTCGGCCTCACGGGCATGAGCGATATAAGTGCGCTCTTACTAGCTGGGGAATAGACTAGAAATTCTTTCCGTTGTCTAAATATATATATATATATATATTTCAGTTTTGGTAAGATAGTTTTTGAGTTTGTATGAAGTGGTTTGTCAATTTTAACTCTAGTTATTTAATGAATTATATAAGATGCTTTGACATTAATTTTTGATTTGTGGATGCTAAAATTTAAAACTAGCAAGACCTTGTTTGATTTGCGTGTCAAAAAATAATATCTAAAAATTATTTTTTGGGAAGAGTTTTAGAAAATTATTTTTTAATATTTTTTGTGTTACAAAACTTGTTTGGTTAGTGGTGGTGGTGTGGCGGTGGTGCGGTGTGATGAACGTGGTGTTGGTAGAAGTGTGGTGGTGGAAGGTTGGTGGGGGGAATGTGGTGGTGATGGTGGTGGTGTTTTTTAAATTCTAGAAAAGTGGTTTTTAAAAATACACAAAATAACTCTAACTTGTTTTCTAAAGGCCTGTTTGGTAACGTTTATATTTTTCGTTTTTCGTTTTTATTTTTGATATTTAGAGAAAACAAGAAAAAAAAACTCGTTTGATAACCGTTTTTTTTTCTGTCATCGTTTTGTAAACGTTGAACGATTTTTAAAAACAAGAAAAAGACGTTTTTAGTTTTTTGATTATGTTTTTTGTTTTTTAAAAAATTAAAAATCGTAAACGTTACCAAATGAGCCCTAAATTTATCTAATTTTTAAAAATCAAAAATCAAAAACAATTGAACAAATAAATTTTCTTTCAGAAATTATTTTAAATAATAGAAAATAATTTTTGAGATGTAAATTAAACAAAAGTGATTTAGGTGATGTTGAGGTGACTCCTCCTAGGGGAGACTATGTTGTTTGGGATCTACTATTCTCAAATGATATTATTTTGCAAATGTCAGGGTATAGTCGCATTATGTCATGAAAATTTGAAGAGTATAAATTTAATTTATTATCAAACGAATAAATTTTTTTATTTGTTTCTTTGGATAAATTTATAAATTATGTATAATCGAAATATAAACAAGTCATGTTGAATATTTTTGTTAATTGATTTCACTTATATTCGATTTTTTTATTAATCAATTGTGTCATGTCAGATATATTCATTTATAAAAAGCGAGTAGTTTAAAGAAAATTTAAAATTTGTTAATTCTATATTATATTAACAAATAAAGTCATATTTTAACACTTTTATTAATAGCCTGTTTGATTTAAGTGAAAGTAGGATGAAAAATATAATTTTTCTTTGTTTGCTTAGGAAAGAAAGGAAAGATGGAGGTAAAAACAATTCATTTTGTCTATCATTTTTGATCCCTCCTAAATGGAGGAAAATGGCAGCAATGTTTGAAAAGTTGGTCAAGATGGATCCCATAACTTTTATGTAATGGTTCATGACCATTTACTCTAAAAAGCTAATTTCTTATTAATATTCTATTTAGGGTTGTTTTGATATTTCACTAGTAATAATATTTTATTAATTTTTTTATACTAAATAAAATAATAAAAAATTTATTTCTTTCACTTTTCTATTCTTATTACCAAACACAAAATATAAAAAAAAATTATTCCTTCTGTATGTTCGTCCCTTCAATATTCTAGCCATCCTACAAAAGGACCCATAAGTGTAACTGTCGGTAACAGTTTAACCCCTTTTTGAAGCGCCGCCGATAGATACATTGTGATTGGGTTCTCCCGACGTAATTGATTACATAATATCCTTGTCTGGTTCCAACGAACCTGTTCCTTGAAATNTTTTCTCCTTCCCCCTCTCTCCCCTCCTAGGCTTGAAGTTGTTGTTCCTCCCACTCCTCCATATATTCGAAGTAGAGTTCCGAGTGGATTTTGTTTTTGGTTTCCTGTTTTTTCTAGCTTTGCTCCTTCTTTTTTGATTCTTAGATCTCTGTAACTCTCCAGGGTCAGGCAGGGACAGGTGCAGGTCCAATGGGTGGCCCAGATGGGGTATCACTTGTGGTGCATCCCCTGGCCCCAGTCTTGGCATTTGTTTACCCTTTTTCTTGCTCCTTGACTGGGCTTCCTGATCCAAGGCCTCCTCCTGAGCTTTCCTCCTAAGTGACATATTTTGAAAATAGAATTCCATCTCTTCCCCTTTTTCCTTATCACTGTTGGTTGAAAGCATCACAATTCCCCTCGGACACTTGGGCCTCCATGCTCTCTGTGGGCTCACAAACATAATATTCTCCTCTTTTTACTGCAACCAAAGTATTCGGGTCCTCATGTGATCCAGATAGAGAGAGGGACAAAATGTGGTCCCAGTCTGGTTCCTCCTCAACGAAAGGAATAACGAAAAGTGGTGGGACTTGTTTTTGGGAGTCGCTTTCCTGGTGCTGCAATCCTTGTGCAGAGTACGTGCCTTGTGGACTTGGCACATCCCCTTTGTTGTCGTAGTGGATTTCAGGTTCTTTTTCAGATTGTACCTTAGTACTTTCTAGGTCCTTCCCTTTCCGCCGTTTCATCTTCTTCTTCGGTGATTTGTGTCTTCCCTTTGAGCTTCTTCCTTCTTCCCAAATTCTCCCTTGTCTTTAGGGACCATGTTTCCCTGAAGAAGTACTTAAACCAATACCTTCAACACATGGCGGAGAGGGAGGACCAACACCTTCAAAAGTTGAAGAAGTACTTAAACCAACACCTTCAAAAGTTGTTGAATGTAAGTTGTTTAAGGTCTGCCATGTGGAGAGACCTGTTAACGACTTTTTTTATAATCCAACACCTTCCCACATGGCAGGAATGGAATTTAGGGTTTTGGAGAAATCTGAATCTCAATGGTTTTGTTGTGGCTACTAGTTCAAGTCTCCACATGTTCGCAAAATTGATAGGTTCCATTTTTGAAATTAGAGCCCATCAGCGCCTCATTGATATTTTTTACCCTACAGCCCAAGCAACAGATCCCTTGATGCAGATTTGCCTTCCTGCTGGGGTTGATGTAGAAGTTGAGCTTTGAAAAAATATGATGCTGCTGCCTGGTAAACATTGTAAGGTTCACATTTTCTTTAGAAGTTGTGTTTATTTTTTTTAGAATTGGGAGTTGTAGGATGNTCATCAGTGCCTCATTGATATTTTTTACCCTACAGCCCAAGCAACAGATCCCTTGATGCAGATTTGCCTTCCTGTTGGGGTTGATGTAGAAGTTGAGCTTTGAAAAAATATGATGCTGCTGCCTGGTAAACATTGTAAGATTCACATTTTCTTTAGAAGTTGTGTTTATTTTTTTTAGAATTGGGAGTTGTAGGATGCTGCAGGGCCAGCCCAACAGTGTGTCAAGTAAAGTCTGGGCTTTATGTCTTAAGTTTCTAGAAGACCCTGCAGTTTAGAAACTTAATTAACTTACATAAAAAGTTTAAATTCATGAAAATTTCAAGCCTTACAAAACTTTTAAACCCATTAAAAAAAAATTAGTTTTAATAATTTGGGCCTATCATCTAATCTATAACATTAGAAACTCAAAAATTAAAAAATTTTAAAAANGTTCTAGAAGACCCTGCAGTTTAGAAACTTAATTAACCTACATAAAAAGTTTAAATTCATGAAAATTTCAAGCCTTACAAAACTTTTAAATCCATTAAAAAAAATTAGTTTTAATAATTTGGGCCTATCATCTAATCTATAACATTAGAAACTCAAAAATTAAAAAATTTTAAAAAATAAATAAAAAGTACTCAACTCATACTCTCTCTTAAAAAAATAAAAACAAAAGCAGTAATTTTTTTCATTTTTTTAGTAAGTCGAGATGAAATTAAACTCTTTGCTCCTATAAAAACAAATGTAAAAGTTGAAACCTCTCTCTTGGCAACACTGGCAAAGGTTCTCTCCCTTTCATTCTCTCTCTACTTTAACTCATTCTCCTCTCTTGTATAAAAAAATAAAAAAAAATTTATTCTTTTTATAAAATTAATATTAAAAATAAATAGACTTCATTTAATATTATGTCNCAGTAATTTTTTTCATTTTTTTAGTAAGTCGAGATGAAATTAAACTCTCTGCTCCTATAAAAACAAATGTAAAAGTTGAAACCTCTCTCTTGGCAACACTGGCAAAGGTTCTCTCACTTTCATTCTCTCTCTACTTTAAATCATTCTCCTCTCTTGTATAAAAAAATAAAAAAAAAATTATTCTTTTTATAAAATTAATATTAAAAATAAATAGACTTCATTTAATATTATGTCTCAAATAACCTTGAGCTGCCCAGACCTTTGAACCGTTGTAGGGAAGAAAGTGGAATTTGAATTTGCTGTATTGTAGATTGAATAGTGTCTCAATCTCAATCTTTCACAAGTGATGATGTTGTCCCATTAGCTGTGCATTTGTTTGGTTTCGTGATTTTTCTGCATATATTGCCCAATGATTGTCTCGAAGCTGTCAGTCAGAAAATCGTACAAGCCATTATAGATCTAGAAGTTAGAACCCATGGTGTACCTGAGACTTATTACCAGCTTAAACAAATTTTAAGGCTGTGAAAATAATAATAATTGGTCAGATTAAGTTCATCTTATAAAAATTAATCAAATTCTGTTCATTTTATACAATTTAAATGAAGCAAATATCCATACCCACTGTTTAATGTAGTGATAAATTTGACTAGGGGCCTTACTTATCCTGTTGAGTTACCTTTATTTGCATGGACAGGGAATGCTCTTTGACAAACAGTTGGGTGCTCATTGCTATGTTTTCTGCATGTGCAGTGCAGACCTCCTGGTCGAGCCTGGTATGTGCTATGTATGTATCCTCGGTTCTTTTTTACTTTAGAAAGAAAGCATACATCTTTACTTTGGAAAATATATGAAAATGTTGTGGGCACAGATTGATGTTCAACGCATATCTCGCAGAATATTCCTGTTGGTCCAACTTTATTGCTTCTCAATTTGTCATGAATGGCCGACATATCTCCAGGTTTCACTCCCTTTTTTGCGCCAAATTATTCCATTCATTCTTTTAGTAGTTGATGTTTCAAATGAAATGTAAGTCTTGATTTAATTGGTATATGAGTTGAAAGGTTGATTCATGCATTTAAAATTTACTCTTGGCTTTATTCGGCCTCACGGGCATGAGCGATATAAGTGCGCTCTTACTAGCTGGGGAATAGACTAGAAATTCTTTCCGTTGTCTAAATATATATATATATATATATTTNCAAAATTTATTCTCGGCTTTATTCGGCCTCACGAGCATGAGCGATATAAGTGCGCTCTTACTAGCTGGGGAATAGACTAGAAATTTTTTCCGTTATCTATATATATATATATATATATATATATTTCAGTTTTGGTAAGATAGTTTTTGAGTTTGTATGAAGTGGTTTGTCAATTTTAACTCTAGTTATTTAATGAATTATATAAGATGCTTTGACATTAATTTTTGATTTGTGGATGCTAAAATTTAAAACTAGCAAGACCTTGTTTGATTTGCGTGTCAAAAAATAATATCTAAAAATTATTTTTTGGGAAGAGTTTTAGAAAATTATTTTTTAATATTTTTTGTGTTACAAAACTTGTTTGGTTAGTGGTGGTGGTGTGGCGGTGGTGCGGTGTGATGAACGTGGTGTTGGTAGAAGTGTGGTGGTGGAAGGTTGGTGGGGGGAATGTGGTGGTGATGGTGGTGGTGTTTTTTAAATTCTAGAAAAGTGGTTTTTAAAAATACACAAAATAATTCTAACTTGTTTTCTAAAGGCCTGTTTGGTAACGTTTATATTTTTCGTTTTTCGTTTTTATTTTTGATATTTAGAGAAAATAAGAAAAAAAAACTCGTTTGATAACCGTTTTTTTTTCTGTCATCGTTTTGTAAACGTTGAACGATTTTTAAAAACAAGAAAAAGACGTTTTTAGTTTTTTGATTATGTTTTTTGTTTTTTAAAAAATTAAAAATCGTAAACGTTACCAAATGAGCCCTAAATTTATCTAATTTTTAAAAATCAAAAATCAAAAACAATTGAACAAATAAATTTTCTTTCAGAAATTATTTTAAATAATAGAAAATAATTTTTGAGATGTAAATTAAACAAAAGTGATTTAGGTGATGTTGAGGTGACTCCTCCTAGGGGAGACTATGTTGTTTGGGATCTACTATTCTCAAATGATATTATTTTGCAAATGTCAGGGTATAGTCGCATTATGTCATGAAAATTTGAAGAGTATAAATTTAATTTATTATCAAACGAATAAATTTTTTTATTTGTTTCTTTGGATAAATTTATAAATTATGTATAATCGAAATATAAACAAGTCATGTTGAATATTTTTGTTAATTGATTTCACTTATATTCGATTTTTTTATTAATCAATTGTGTCATGTCAGATATATTCATTTATAAAAAGCGAGTAGTTTAAAGAAAATTTAAAATTTGTTAATTCTATATTATATTAACAAATAAAGTCATATTTTAACACTTTTATTAATAGCCTGTTTGATTTAAGTGAAAGTAGGATGAAAAATATAATTTTTCTTTGTTTGCTTAGGAAAGAAAGGAAAGATGGAGGTAAAAACAATTCATTTTGTCTATCATTTTTGATCCCTCCTAAATGGAGGAAAATGGCAGCAATGTTTGAAAAGTTGGTCAAGATGGATCCCATAACTTTTATGTAATGGTTCATGACCATTTACTCTAAAAAGCTAATTTCTTATTAATATTCTATTTAGGGTTGTTTTGATATTTCACTAGTAATAATATTTTATTAACTGTCGGTAACAGTTTAACCCCTTTTTGCGTAAAACACTTGGATGCAGATGTAGTGCAAGCGCCGCCGACAGATACATTGTGATTGGGTTCTCCTGACGTAATTGATTACATAATATCCTTGTCTGGTTCCAACGAACCTGTTCCTTGAAATCGAAAGCAAATTCGTGGAAGTCAATGGCAGCCGCCGGATCCATCCCAATCCCAAGATCGAACAAATTGTTTTTTCATGCCATTTTTTATTACTGAAAACATATTGTATATGTAAATAAATTTGTTTTTTGTTACTGAAAACAAATCTTATCATTATTTTTTTTAAAGTGTTTAAATTTATGCTAACTATTTTTTTAAAATTGTCACTATAATTTAAACTGAATTAAATTATATTAATATTTTAAATCTAAATAACATCCCTAAAATAGGACCAACGGATAAACACCAATCAACGACAAAGTTAACGGAGTGATAAGAAACGTTGGACGTCGTGGTCCACTTTTTACTTTTCAAAGTCAACCCTTATTTTTTCAGAAGTATACGACGACGTTTCACTCGCCTACTTTGCAGTACGCGTGTGTGAGTGTGATCCGTCTCCGTCCTCTCTGCATTGAAAGGACGGCCAGAGCCGCTCCACGACACACGTTAACACTTGGGCACTGTGTGTGTGCGCGCGCCACCTGCCGTGTAAGGGGGTCCCTTTTCACATGTGACAAAATGCTACCACGAGTCAACCTAAAACATAAGGTTTGTAGACTTTCATTGCAAATTTTTATTTTTTTTACCATAATATTTTATATTTAAAATGGTAACAAACATATTGAACTTGTTCAAAAAAAAAAAAACATATTGAACAATTTTATTGCAAGATCATGAATATTATCTACAAAATCATCTACATCTTGTCTTTAATGTAATATTAATGAGTTTCGCCACATCTCCGTAGGTCATTATAAACGAATGAGATAAGGAGAGAGAAATAGATGGGAGTATGAGTTTTTTTTTTGGGTATGGAAGGGAGTAAGAGTTTGATAAGTATTCTTTTACACTTTTATGATTTTTGAGACTTTTAAATTATTAAATTCTCAACTTGTTAATCATATTTTATCAAATGTCTCCAATAACTACATATGTAATAATCCATAAACTTTTTATCGTCGTCACTTATTTAAATCTTTATAAAAAACATCAAATTTTATAAGGTCAATCTTAGTATTCTAAAAGATGCGATAATTTTTAATTTATAGTCCGAAAGAATTGTATTCTCAAACTACACCTGTATTATAATAAAATAAATGTAATGTAGCTCAATTCGATGATGAAATTTAAGATTTGAGTGTATAATTTGAGCTTGAAATAGGGGCAGCATTACACCTGTTTTATAATATATAGGGTGCAACTTGAGAATTCAATTTTTTAAGGGTCTAAATTGAGAATTAAAACAACTTTAAAAGTACAAAGTGTGAATCCAATTCCATAAAACTTAAGGCCGGAACATTTGCAAAACATAACATGCCTTTGGACAAAAAAATATGGCTATAAGGTACCGGCACCGAATATTGGAATAATCCGTATTAGATCTATTCCCACGTTTCGATCTAAAAAAAGAAAAAAAGAAAAAAGTAATGTTACGCTGATCAAATTTTTGTATTAAGTTAAGAATTCAAATGACATGACAGTTGACTTGAATTTTTTTATTTGTTGTCATATTATTTGAGCCCTAATAAAGACTCTAAATAATATATTGTCATATTATTTGTACTTTTAATTTGATCTGAGTGTAACATTGCTGAAAAGAAAAAGGGCCTATAAGAGTGTTTGGACGCTATAAAATGTTTGATAACAAGGCTTCCATAAGAACTTAAGAAGAAAAAGTTAAGGCCGGAACATTGGTAAAACATAACATACCTTTGTCTTTTCTTATTCGTTCAATTTCAATGAAACTTCTGGTTACAACCCTATCAATATCTTTCCCTCTGTATAGCTCCTCAGCTCCGCGTCTCCTCACTTCTCTCTTTTCCATGTCCGCGATTTTTCTCGGATCATCAATCGTACCCATACAAATTCTCTCTCATCGCTACCCACGAAAACTCTCCACCGCCATGGCCGCTTGTATTCACACTTCCAGAACAGACAACGCAACCCAAATCGACGATCTTGTCTACGATTGCGGTAAATTTCGTAGACTCAATTTCGGTGATCTCGTTTCTTGCGTACCCATTTCCCAGAATCACACAAAAACTGTCCACAGACCTACGGTTTTGGACGATATCAACGGAGATGGAGATGAAGATGATCTATGGCTGAGAATGAAAGGTGAAGCTCAATCGGACGTTGAACAAGAGCCCATTTTGTCAAACTACTATTCTAATTCAGTCTTGTCACATGATTCTCTAGAAAGTGCTTTGGCCAATCATCTTTCTTTGAAGTTGAGCAATTCAAGCCTTCCAAGTAACACTCTTTATGACCTTTTCAAAAGTTTACTCAGAGAGGATCAAGATATCATCAGAGCTGTTCAAGATGATTTGAGGGCTGTCAAAGAGAGAGACCCTGCTTGTATTAGTTATGTCCACTGTTTCCTGAATTTTAAAGGGTTCCTCGCATGCCAAGCCCATAGGGTTTCACATAAGCTATGGTCACAGGGTAGGAAAATTCTGGCATTACTGATACAGAACAGGGTTTCTGAGGTCTTTGCAGTAGATATCCATCCCGGAGCAAAGATCGGACGGGGGATATTGCTTGATCATGCTACCGGGGTTGTCATCGGAGAGACGGCAGTGATCGGAAATGATGTTTCAATTTTGCACAATGTGACATTGGGTGGCACTGGTAAGGTCTCTGGGGATAGGCACCCAAAAATTGGTGATGGAGTGTTGATAGGGGCAGGTACATGTGTTTTGGGCAATGTTAGAATTAAAGATGGTGCTAAGATTGGTGCTGGGTCAGTAGTGTTAAAGGAAGTGCCTGCTAGAACAACTGCTGTTGGGAACCCTGCTAGATTAATTGGAGGGAAAGAAAACCCCATTAAACTTGATAAGGTTCCTAGTTTGACCATGGACCACACCTCACATATATCTGACTGGTCTGATTATGTTATTTAGAGGAGAATTCACAATTTTGTCCTCCTTGGTGTTCCTTAGATTATGGAACTTTGGGAGATCAAGGTTTGTGTTTTAATTGAGGAACTGAAGTTCTCCCATTAGCAAACAAAACTCCATTTGAGCCTGATAATGTGTGCTAATGATGTTTTTTTTTTGGGGGGTGGATTTGTACGTGCTTAGAAAACCATCTCTGGTCTTGGGGTTTTGTGTTTTTAGCTTTTTAATATGATTATGTTAGTTGTAACAAGTTGCCAAGACCACCATGTAGTCATGTATTGAATTTTATGATGTAAAACATGCTTTCTCTTTGTGAGACGTGATCCTCTTGTCATTCTCTCTATTGTCTGCATAAAGTGTTTTGTTGTCTATGGACGTTTTATGATTATAAGTTGAAAATTGAAAGTGTGAAAGCAATCTGCCTCTATCCTCCTTTTGGTTGGTCGGTTTGCAATTAGTGTCCTTTGGATGGGAAGGTATGTTTGATTGAGAGTCTAATAATGTGGCTTAAGGCTTTGGGCGCAGAAATTACTCGGTCTAGAAATGGGAATTTTATTTTATTTCTGCAGTTGGTTGTATGCACTTGAGAGGAAAAGGTTTGATCTCATTAGAAGCTGTAATGAGTAAAACCAGTTAAAGAAACCATAACTTCTGGTGAAAACTTGAGGACCCTATTGAAAACTCTCTCCCAACTGTTTCTTGGATGTTCTAGTAGAAGACCCTGTATATAACTATAAATACTGTTCTTCTAGATCTATGAAAATTTTCTAGCTCTTCATGTCAAGTACATTGCCAATATTTTAATTATGAGTCTTCTTAGGTTGATCAAAGGAAGAAATTTAACTGGAGGACAGAGATCCCGACACTGAAACCTCAGCTATCTCTCTACCTTCCTTGGCCAGTGATTTGAATGCTTCTTTGATGAGATTAGAGACCTCTTCTTCCCTGATTGATAGGAACGATAGGGCACGTGCATGCACAGGCTCAAATACGCAATTTTTACATTGATGTCTCCTATAGTTTCCATAATCCACATGGTGCATAAGATGCAAAGGGAATGTCTGTACATAAGATATGGTACCCGCAGCAAGAAGATATCAGGATTTTAGTCTCTGCCGAAGAAGGTTACAAAGAATTTGTGATATTTAAGTGGTTACATTCAGTAAATCACACTTTTTGTGTTTCGGGTATTGTGGCCTAAGATTCATCATGTGATTGTCAGTTAAAAGGATTGGAAGGGAAATTTAGCTAAAAGAAGAACACCCGAGACTCTCATCATTATTGAGTTTAGAAGGATTAGATATACGTAGACTTGCGGGAGCAAACAGTGTACATGGAAACGGAAGCAGCGCTAAACAGATAATTGGCTATATGGCAAAATTGCTTGTGCATATTTATGATTGAGGAGGATCCTTAGAGTTCCTTTGACAGTAAAATACATGAAGTCAGTTATCTTCACTAGTACTTTACTTCTCTGTTGGGATCAGCCATACGCATAAGTTTTGGAGAGTTCCAAAACTTATGCGTATGGCTGATCCCAATTTTGAAACCTTGTACACTGAAAACTTGAGCATACTTTGAGTTCCAACATGCTCATGAATTAGTAATTCCACTACATTGTGCCGAACAAGTGAGATCCTCTTCCGTTCCATTATTGTTTTTTTTTCCTTTTGGAAGATAAAAAAATTTACTGCTCTGAAAACCATAGATATTAGATTAAAGCTCAAAACATCCAAAAGAGCACACAGAGTATGCTCACCAAGGGAAAGTGCTCAAAGCAAAACGGACAACTTCTGCAATCAAAGAGAGTAGGTTTACAAAAGGATATAGAAAATTTAAAGAAAGAAGAGATGGATCACACAATGGCTCCATTTTTCCAATCAAGACCATTTAAACTATTGACCATTGAGCACCTTGGGCCAAGGATAGCACAACGAATCATGCTCACATCACATGACGATTCCGAATCCCAAGTAGATAAAGGAAATCTCAGCAGATGCAGCACAATAATAGATGAGAAAGGGCCAGCAGATTTGTCAGGTTGCAACACCAGTTGCACATGGGCGCGGTTGTTGCACGCTTCTTCAAGCTTTGTCGAGTCACTGCATATCCGGCCAAATCCATGGCCATTTCGTCGGGTACTTCTTGAACCAAAACCCCCCACACAACCCTATCAATCTATTTTTGGACCATCATCTGGCTCCATTACTATAGGTCATTCACCTTGGTCTTCATCCGCTTTCAATACATTAGTAAGCCCCGCTAGCAGCATGACCCTGACTATTTCAAGCAACTTACTCAATCACATATCTATCTGCCTAATAAACTATAGCTACTAACAGTGAACACCAACAAAGTTTCCATTGTTTTCTCTCCTGAAGCTCCATACAAATGAAGTCAACGGAGGACCCGAACCACCACAAAGACTATTCCCACACGGCTGAAGATGCCCAGAAGAGGTGGTGACTGCTCCTTGATTCGATCAACAGGTATTAAAAATCCTGAAAACGAGTTAATCTGGGAAAGCCTTGAATCCTCAACAGCATAAATCTGGATGACAAGCCATCTTTTCTCAATCACTGAAATCTCTCAAGTCCCAAAAGTAGCTCTGCATTTCCTCATGGAGATCCAATTTCCGTCCCCCTCAGTTCTTTTCACCTTCATGCTCTTCATATTCATGTTTCTGAGAATAGTGAAACGATCCAGGGCAAACTCCTCTTCTCCAACTCTACCTCCAGGGCCATGGAAGCTTCCTCTCATAGGAAACATGCACCAGTTGGTTGGCTCTCTACCGCACCACGGCCTGAGAGATTTAGCTAAGAAATATGGACCCCTAATGCGCCTACAACTTGGAGAACTTTCTATGGTGGTTGTTTCGTCTGCGACAATGGCAAAAGAGGTGATGAAAACCCATGATATCAATTTTGCTGACCGGCCTTTTCATCTTGCTGCAAGTATTATATCATATAATTCTACAGACATTGCCTTTGCGCCCTATGGAGTTTATTGGAGACAACTTCGAAAAATTTGCACAATGGAGCTATTGAGTGCAAAACGTGTCCGATCATATCGATCAATCAGGGAAAAAGAGGTCTCGAAACTCATCCAATCTATTTCTGCACAAGAAGGATCCACGATAAATCTAAGTAAAATGGTTTCGTCTTTCACTTTTGCCACCATTTCGAGGGCGGCCTTTGGTAAAAAATGCAAAGATGAAGAAGAATTCGTATCACTGGTTGAGGAAACTGTGGTAGCAGCAGGAGGTTTCAGTGTTGCAGAGCTCTACCCTTCTGTAAAACTGCTAGCTTTGATCAGTGGGATGAAGGCTAAGCTTGAGAAGATTCATCAAAAAGTTGACAGGATCATTGAAAACATCATCAAGGAACATAAAGCTCGAAAGGTGATAAAGACGACATCTGATGATGAATCAGACGAAGATCTTGTAGATGTTCTTCTAAGAGTTCAGGAGAATGGTGACCTTGAATTTCCCTTAACAACCGATAATATTAAATCAGTGATCATGGTTAGTAAATTTATGTTTTCTGCTTATATATCTTGTCCCTTTTTTTTGCAGTTTTACAGTCAGAAAGTTAATTGTTCTTCCAGATGAGCAAGTAAACATTAAATCTAGCACTTAAGACTAGACACCCCTGCAAGTTCCACATATTCACTAAATTAATCCCCATTGAAAAGGCACAAGTTTTTCATTCGAGAAAACGAAGTTTTAAGCTTGGGATGTAAGCTTAGTCTAATCTCAGATTGAAAAACTACAGAAACATTTAACTAGTGTCAGCCAATGACAAGATCAGAGGAATTCACCTGCAGAAAATTGGTTTATATCAATAACTTGTTTGGAACTTGAACAAGTAAAACTGTCAAAAAAAAATTTTCTACCACAATTACAATTCTCTTTTCAGGATATTTTCACTGCTGGAGTGGAGACATCCTCAACCACAGTAGAATGGGCAATGTCAGAATTGCTGAAAAACCCCCAAGTAATGGTGAAGGCACAAGCTGAGTTGAGAAAAATGTTTGGCAAGGATGGAAAAGTTGATGAAACGGGTCTTCCTGATTTGATGTATATAAAGCTAGTAGTCAAAGAAACACTGAGATTACACCCTCCTGCCCCTCTGTTGCTTCCAAGAGTATGTAGAGAGAGGTGTGAAATTAATGGATACGAGATACCTTCCAAAACCCAAGTAATTGTCAATGCATGGACAATTGGTAGGGATCCTGAATACTGGTCTAATGCTGAGAGCTTTGAGCCCGAAAGGTTCCTAGATAGTTTAATTGATTACAGGGGCACAGATTTTGAGTATATCCCATTTGGTGCCGGAAGGAGAATTTGTCCAGGCATATCATTTGGATTAGCCGGCGTTGAGCTTCCTCTTGCACAGTTACTGTACTACTTTGATTGGAAACTTCCAGATGGAGCAAAGCATGAAGATTTTGACATGAGTGAGCGTTTCGGTGCAACAGTCGGAAGAAAGAACCATCTGCATGTAATTCCAATCGCTTATCTTTCTTCAGCATCTGGATAAAGATGAATATGACCATTGTATNAGAAGAAAGAACGATCTGCATGTAATTCCAATCGCTTATCTTTCTTCAGCATCTGGATAATGATGAATATGACCATTGTATTGAACACGTACTCCTTAATAAGAACGGGAACAGAAGGAAAGGTTATTAATCTGAGGCAGTGTTACCAATTAGTTTCTTCTGTTATGTATCTGCATGTTTTTGATGATGTTCAATATCTTGAAAAGAAGCAGCTAAAATTTGTCAAACAAATTACAAAGATGTGAGCTTGTGTAGATCATCATTACTGTACTTTGGAAAAATTAAAAGAAGATTTTCATAGGTGAAGTTTTGAGACCATATGTTTCAGTCTTATAACTGTAACGCCCCAAGATCCACATTGTAGTCTGTTTTGGGCTAGACCCGCACGGCTTTAAAACACGTTGTACAATGAAAGTCTAAAACTCACACTTACTTATCACTCCACATCCAACTCCCTAGTCGATATGAGATTGGATTATCACAATACATCCAGATTATTTTTTAACTGTTCCTTGTAAGTCTTCCACATGTAGGTTATGCCAGTGTTAGTTTAATATGCTATGTACAGCCAAAGTGCCAAAGACAATCACTTGAAGCATCTGTATTTCTTATAATACTCAGGTCAGGTGCCGCCCAACCAAGAGAATCTTGTAATTTGCAATGCTTCTAAATTCAATAAACTCTCTGTTATAAAATTTCTAAGCCCACCCAATTAATAAATAAACCCATTACTCACCCTATTAGTGACCGAGCATTCTTTATTAACATATTAGGTCTCTATAGCATTGCTCATTGAATTGTGTCTATCAATTGAGTCCCCAAATTAGGTCCAAATAGCATTTTCCCTTACAAGCAATGCAGCTAAAAGCTTGGTGNCATTGAGTCTCCAAATTAGGTCCAAATAGCATTTTCCCTTACAAGCAATGCAGCTAAAAGCTTGGTGAATGCCACAGAATGAATATAAAATAAATATGGTGGTTAGATACAGCCAAATTGCCAAATACAGAATAAGTTTGAAACTTTGAAGCATCTATTTGATAGAGTTAATACCAAGATGCCACAGAAGCAAGAGAATCTTGTATTATGCAAAGCTCCAAGATTGAATACACTGATAAAATTGAATGCATGTAATGCAATTTCACCACAAGGCTTCAATTCTCATCCTTCTCTGCACTTTTGACCTTCTTTTTCTTTGTGTTCATTCTCCTGAAAAGGAGAAATGGATCAAAATCCAGTAATTCAGTTTCAAATCTGCCACCCGGCCCGTGGAAGCTACCTTTCATAGGAAATTTGCACCAATTGGCCGGTTCTCTTCCCTTCCGAGGCCTTAGAGACTTGGCCAAGAAACATGGACCCCTAATGCACCTACAACTTGGTGAAGTTTCCACCATTGTTGTTTCTTCACCAGAAACCGCGAAAGAGGTTATGAAAACCCATGACACCCTCTTTGCTTTAAGGCCCCGTATTTTTGCCGCAACAGTCATGTCTTACGATTGCACAAACATTGCCTTTGCTCCATATGGTGAATATTGGAGACAACTGAGAAAAATTTGTGTATTGGAGCTCTTAAGCACGAAAAGAGTTCAATCTTTTCGATCAATAAGAGAAGAAGAAACATCCAATCTCGTCGAATGGATTGCTTCAAAAACAGGATCAGCTATCAACCTTACAGACAAAATTATCTCGACAACGGTTTCCATAACTTCCAGGACAGCCTTTGGTAAGAAAAGTTAGGACCAAGACAATATCATTTCAATAATCAAGGAGGGTGTGAAAGCGGCAGGAGGCTTCTGTATTGAAGATATATATCCTTCCCTCAAATGGCTTCACTCCATCGGCGGGATGAAGCCCCAACTTATAAAGCTGCAACAAGAAGCAGACAGGATACTTGGAAACATCATCAATGAACATAAAGTGGGCAAGCTAACAAAGAACAAGGGTGAAGCATATGAAGATCTGGTTGATGTTCTTTTGAAATATCAGGAACAAGGAACTCTTGAATTTTCTTTGACAACCGACAACATCAAAGCGGTTCTCCTGGTTTTAGTCCTTTTGTTTCTGTTGTGTTTTTATGCATCCTGCATCAATAAGGCTCCATATACATCTGCCTAGAATAAGT
The DNA here is from genome assembly GCA_963454935.2 of Ilex paraguariensis. Taxonomy (NCBI): domain Eukaryota; kingdom Viridiplantae; phylum Streptophyta; class Magnoliopsida; order Aquifoliales; family Aquifoliaceae; genus Ilex; species Ilex paraguariensis. The sequence goes on from CAUOFW020004713.1 coordinate 217,142, forward strand.
GTGTATAGTTGAAGAGTAATGCTATTTAGTTTAGTCACCACAAAACCATTTTTTTCGGGTTCTTTGCTAGCAAGACACCTGTTAACCAACCATCTGAGTGACTGTCAATTCTTTTGCGAGCCAAGCCAATATGTCTCAATCCACCCAAGGAGAATTCGAATGAAAGAAGCAACAAGAGTAATAGTAGCGTGTGTCAACAAAAAACTCTATATCTCGTATATCGATTATGTAACTTAATTGTATCGATTCTGTATCAGGAAGTTATTAGTGGTGGGAGTGAAACATCGGCAACAGCAGCAGACTGGGCAATGTCTGAAATGCTCAGAAAGCCAAGCATCATGAAAAAGGCACAAGACGAGGTGAGACGTGTGTTCCATAGCAAAGGAAATGTGGACGAAACACTCTTCCACGTACTCAAGTACTTGGAAGCAGTTATCAAAGAGACTTTTCGATTACACCCTCCGGTTCCTCTATTACTTCCGAGAGTATGTGGAGAGAGAGGTGAGATTAATGGATATGAGATCCCGGAGAAAACAAAGTCATTGTGAATGCATGGGCGATTGGAAGAGATACCAATTACTGGACCAATGCTGAGTGCTTTGAACCAGAGAGATTCCTTGATAGTTCAGTTGATTACAAGGGGACTCATTTTCAGTGCATTCCATTTGGTGCTGGAAGGAGGATGGATGTGTCCAGGCATTTCATTTGGTGTGGTCAATTTGGAGTTCGAACTTGCACAGTTGTCGTATCATTTTGATTGGAAACTCCCCAATGGAATGCAGAAAGAAGAAATTGACATGACACAGCGCTTTGGCGCGGCAGTTAAAAGAAAAGAAGACCTATATGTAGTTCCTGTTGCTTATCAACCTATGGCACAACCAGTTGATCAATGATNCAGAAAGAAGAAATTGACATGACACAGCGCTTTGGCGCGGCAGTTAAAAGAAAAGAAGACCTACCTATATGTAGTTCCTGTTGCTTATCAACCTATGGCACAACCAGTTGATCAATGATCGGTGCCTGCTGGAGTTGTATCCTCCTTCTGCCATATGTCAGACATTTTAATTCTCATAATACTACTTGGACCTAATTTTATGATCCACNATCGGTGCCTGCTGGAGTTGTATCCTCCTTCTGCCATATGTCAGACATTTTAATTCTCATAATACTACTTGGACCTAATTTTATGATCCACTGATGTGACAATTGAGATGGCCGAGTAGTTTACTCTTTCAATTAAATAAGATGAAATAAACACCAAAACTTGCCACCAATCCTCATGTTTTTTCAGTTTTTTGGGTGCGCATATTCATGGTACATTCTGCCCAAAATATTAATATATCATAAAAAAATACATGAGGAAAGACATAATGTGTTAGTACATGGTTGTACATTCAAGCACATACACACGCGCACAAAAAAAACAACAAACAAACATAAAGCAACTGTCTTCTTGTTTCTGGACTAACTGTCTTGTTTTTACAGCACTTCTGATTCCTTGCCCTCATCTTCACTTGTGTATATTTACTGTTCCTCCTTGTATTGCACCTGTAACCCTGCAAACATTTTGTGTTGATGGTGCATTCACCACATTAAGCATTCATTACAATAGAATGTTCCTAATTAAGCAAAGCAAAGATATGAGGCTGTTGAATTCTAGAGTGCTAAAGCTAAACCTATGTAAGAATATTAGTACTGGTCCATAAGTTCCATAAAAAGACACCACTGGATCTTTAGTACCAATTGTACCATCCAATTTGCAGCTTACCCTAGTTGGGTGTTCAAGTCCCATTGCAGACTTGAGAGTTTGGGGCAGATACAGAATAGAGTGAGCTTAGTAAGTAATGAGATGGGTATAAAATGAAATGACTTAGTAGTTTTATAGGAGAGAGTTTAATGGGGTAGGGAGGAATATTTGTGGGGCAGGAATAGTCCGACCCTTTTAGTATAGCTTCTTAGAATTGATCAATGAGAATAGAAAAGAGAAAAGGAGAATAGATTATTCATAAAAGAAGTTTATAATACACAGCTTAACCTAGAAATACACAAAGTAATCCTTATATAGTAGGGCAACACAACATAAAGAAAATGCCTAAACTATCCTTACTATGAATACTCTAACACCCCCTCTCAAACTCATAATGTGGTAGAAAACATCAAGAGTTTGCCAANGCAACACAACATAAAGAAAATGCCTAAACTATCCTTACTATGAATACTCTAACACCCCCTCTCAAACTCATAATGTGGTAGAAAACATCAAGAGTTTGCCAAGAAGAAATCTAAAACGTGCTATGATATGAGACTTCGTAAAAGAATCCGCTATCTGCATTGTGGAAGGAAGAAATGGGAGAGTGATGCTGCCCTGTTGCAGATGATGACGCACAAAGTGACAATCAATCTCAATGTGTTTTGTATGCTCATGGAAGACTGAGTTATGAGCAATCTAAATAGCACTGGTGTTGTCGCAGAACACAGGAGTAGTAGATGATACCAAAATGCAAAGATCAGCAAGGAGCCATTGTAACTAGACTATCTCAGCTGTAGTAGATGCCATAGCACGATACTTAGCTTCAGCAGAAGAACGAGCAACAACAGTTTGTTTCTTGCTTTTTCAGGAAATAAGAGAATTCCTAAGAAACAGGCAGAAACCAATGGTGGACTTACGATCCATAGAGTTACCAGCCCAGTCAGCATCAAAGTAAGCCCTGAGTTTCATAGATGAAGAGTGAGAAAAGAGTAAACTCTAATAGAGTACCACGAAGATATTGAAGAATGCGAAGAACAGTAGACCAGTGAACGGTGGTGGGTGAGGCAACAAATTGACTCACAATGTGAACAGCATAAGAGATATCGGGACGAGTGACTGTAAGATATACTAAACTCCCAACAATAGTCCGATTGAGGGTTGGGTCAGATAAGGGAGTACCGTCAGACGAAGAGTAACGAACATTGAGCTCTAAAGGTGTCTCAACTGTCTGATTATCTGATAAACGAGCTCATTCAATAACATCTGAAGCATACTTGGATTAAGAGAGAAGATACCCTTTAGGAGAGGAAGCAATCTCAATACCCAAGAAATATCTAAGCAGCCCTAAATTTTTCATCTCAAAATGGTCTTGCAACTGGGTTTTCAATAAGCAGATGCTAGCAGTGTCATTACCCGTAATAATCATATCATCAACATATAGTAAGAAAATAATAGAACCTGAGGAAGTAGACCGTAAAAAGAGAGCAGAATCATGGTCACTGGCACAAAAACTCAAGTCACAGATAACCGAAGAAAATTTGGCAAATCATACTCTGGGAGCCTGTTTAAAACCATATAAGGAACGATGAAGTCGATATACTTGATCAGAACTATAAGATAATCCAGGAGGAGGTTTCATAAAAACTTCTTCAGTCAAATCTCCATGTAGAAATACATTTATCACATCCATTTGAGACAAACTCCATTGTCGAATGGCAGCAACTGCAATCACGGTGCGAACAGTAGTCATCTTGGCAACTGGAGCAAAAGCCTCATCATAATCTAGAAATACACAAAGTAACCCTTATATAGTAGGGCAACACAACATAAAGAAAATGCCTAAACTACCTTTAATATGAACACTCTAACATAGCTCTCGTATGTTTTACTACTTTTATCATCCTATTGTCTCTCCAACTTTTCACTTATCTTTCTTTTTGAAGTTTTGATCTATAATCTTTCTTCTCTCTATAGATTCATGCAATGTCTTATTTGAAAATTCAAGCATGTTGCTTAATGACTAAGATCCTCTCCCATTCCATTATTGGAAGGTGAGGTTCGGTTTACTTCTTTTGGGTGCGAAGTAATCAAACGTTGGAACTGATATGGATAATTTGATCCAAAACAGGTTGTGACAGCACTTCGACTCGATCGCCATCAATTTAAGAATCCTTAATATGCTTCCTTAACTGTCCAACTTGACTTAATGAAAATGCACTTGAGATGCACTGTTCAGTCACTAAGCCCTTATTAAAACCATTGCCTGCAGCAACAAATTCATCATTTTGGACAATAACCCAAAATGTCAAACAGCAGAAAACAAACCCAAAGATATTCTTGCGAATCCTTATGTGCTCCAAAGCATAAATGTGGAGCACTTAGTTCTGAATCACTGAAATCTCTCAAGTATTGAAAGCTCCTGACATGACTGAGGTATTTGGCGCAAGTGTTAAGAAGAAAACCGAACTGCATCTAATTCCTGTCACTTATCATCCTTCACCATCTAAATAAGGATGAATATCGCTGTTGTGTTGAATATTTACTCCTCAATAAGAAGAGAAGGTAAAAGCTATTAATCAGCACAGATGTTCAGTGTCAGTATTAATGCCTAGTGTCAATCTGAGGCAGTGTTACCAATTAGTTTTTGTTATGCATCTAATGTTTCAGGTAATGTACCATATGTGGAAAAGATACGGGCTAAAATTCGTCAGAAAAATACCAAACTTGTGAGATTGTGCAGATCTGAGTCTTATAACTTGGCTGTGGACCTCTAAAATAAGTAAACATCAGTTTGATGAGCACCTTTATGTCTGTCCATGGGTTTCGACTGTTTAGTTTATTGTTTCTTATTAATTTCAAACGTCCAAGGGTGTTCTTGCTGATAATAAGTGTTCAGAAGTGAAGTAAACAAGAATTTCTGGAATATAGTGAATCATTAGTAACTAAATAGTGTTTCCTCATCAGTCCAATATTGGTAAGTGCACACCCCAGCCTAGAGTAAGATATGTCGTCATCTTCAAAGAAGCAGGATACAATAGCTCTTTCACCATGCCAATTGGTTTTATCAAAAGTTCTGAGCAGCTCAGTTCATTGAGGGGGCTCATTAAAATTGTAAAACAAAATGAATCTTGTATGATCAATTTCTAAGCTCGTGTTGTAAATAAGTTGAATCTTAGCAACACATGATTTGAGTCAAACAGTCTCAGCTCGGCTTGGAACTTTTAATTTTACCGTCCAAACAACTACTATTTGAAAGAGGGACAACTCCAATCTTATCCTCAATAGTTTCATGGCATATACACTTCCCACTTCCTCTTTTTCTAACAGAAATTTGAGAAGTGTTAAATTTTATGATTATAATTTGTAATTAATTATACAGGTTTTATAGGATTTTCATTAAGAAATTATTTTTTGGCATTAATTATTAAGTTTAAGGTTTAAATTTGAAATTTTTGTTAAGAAATTGAGCTTTTTCAACTTTGGTTCGAATGCTTCCAAGCTTTAGCAGAGCCGAGCTTCAGCCACATTATAAGGTCAAGAGTTGAGCTTGATTAGAACTCCATTCCAAGCAGTCATAAGTAAGCAGAATCTCAGCATGTTTACGCGCGGCTCAGTAAGCACACTCCACGCCAATGTTTCATCTTTCGGCCCCTCAACCCCCAAAATATTCTTCATACTCAACTTCTTTAGTGAGTGTGGATGTCAATTCCGGTGAGTTGTGAATTGGCACCCGAATATTAAACAGCTTTTACATCTCATGTTAACAAATGCAGATAAAAACCTGGTGAATGTCATAGAATGAGTATAAATATGGCTGTTATTTTCTGAAGTCAAACCAACACTTCCTTAAGATTACTCAGACTACCAGAGTGGAACGCTTCAACCAGAAATCGTTTTCATGACAGCAAAAAGCTTAAAGTAGTGAATATGAAGGAAGATATTGCATAACCAAGACAAGTAATTCTATATAAAATTTTCACTTCCAGATATATATTAATCAAATTTTGTGGTATTTTTTTTAGGATTTGAAGATGTAGTTTATACTATGTTAATTAGATACAGCCAAATTGCAGAAGACAGAATCAGTTTTGAAACTTTGAAGCATCTATTTGATTTAGATAATACAAAGATGCCACAGAACAAAGAGAATCTTGTAACATGCAAAGCTCCAAGATTGCATACACTGATAAAACTGAATATAATGCAATTTATTTTCACCACAAGACTTTCCGCTAGACTCATCTCTATTTCCTGATGGAGCTTCAATTCTCATTCTTCTCTGCACTTTTGACCTTCTCTTTCTTTGTGTTCATGCTCCTGAAAAGGAGAAATGGATCCAAATCCAGTAATTCAGCTTCAAATCTACCACCCGGCCCATGGAAGCTACCTTTCATAGGAAATTTGCACCAATTGGCCGGTTCTCTTCCCCACCAAGGCCTTAGGACCTTGGCTAAGAAACATGGCCCCCTAATGCACCTACAACTTGGTGAAGTTTCCACCATTGTTATTTCTTCACCAGAAAACCGCGAAAGAGGTTATGAAAATCCATGACATCATCTTTGCTTGAAGACCCCCTATTGTTGCTGCAACAATCATGTCTTATGATTGCACAAGCCTTGTCTTTGCTCCATATGGTGAATATTGGAGACAAGTGAGAAAAATTTGTGTATTGGAGCTCTTAAGCACCAAACGAGTTCAATCTTTTCGATCAATAAGAGAAGAAGAAGTATACAATCTCATCGAATGGATAGCTTCAAAAACAGGATCACCTATCAACCTTACTGAAAAAATTATCTCAACAACACTTTCCATAACTTCAAAGGCAGTTTTTGGTAAGAAAAGTAAGGACCAAGACAATTACATTTCAATAATCAAGGAGACTGTGGAAGCGGCAGGAGGCTTCTGTATTGAAGATGTATATCCTTCCCTCAAATGGCTTCACTCCATCGGCGGGATGAAGTCTAAACTTAAAAAGCTGCAACAAGAAGTAGACAGGATACTTGGAAACATCATCAATGAACATAAAGTTGGCAAGCTAACAAAGAATGACGGTGAAGCATATGAAGATCTGATTGATGTTCATTTGAAATATCAGGAACAAGGAAATCCTGAATTTTACTTGACAACCGACAACATCAAAGCAGTTCTCCACGTTAGTGTCATTTTCCTTTCAGCTTGTTTTTAATCTTTCTATGCATCCTGCATCAGTAGGGTTACAAATATAAATTCCTCTACCCTCAAAATTCCTCTGCCGAGAATAAGTGTATAGATGAATAGAACCTGTTGAGCATCACAAAAACATTTTTTTCGGTTTTTTTGCTACATAGACACCTGTTAACCAACAACCTGACTGGCTGTCAATTCTTTTGCGAGCCAAGCCAATATGCCTTTGAGAGGAGAATCTGAATGAAAGTAGCAACAAGAATGATAGTAGCGTGTGTCAACAAACAACTCTATACCTCATATTTTGATTATGTAACTTAAATTATATCAATTGTATCAGGACATGTTTAGTGCTGGGAGTGAAACATTGGCCGCAGCTGCAGACTGGGCAATGTCTGAAATGCTCAGAAAGCCAAGCATCCTGAAAAAGGCACAAGACGAGGTGAGACGTGTGTTCCACAGCAAAGGAAATGTGGACGAAACACTCTTTCACGAACTCAAGTACTTAGAAGCAGTTATCAAAGAGACTCTTCGATTACACCCACTGGTTCCTCTATTGCTTCCGACAGTACGTGGAGAGAGATGTGAGATTAATGGATACGAGATACCGGAGAAAACCAAAGTCATTGTGAATACATGGGCAATTGGAAGGGATCCCAATTATTGGACCAATGCTGAGTTCTTTGAACCAGAGAGATTCCTTGATTGTTCAGTTGATTATAAGGGGACTCATTTTCAGTACATTCCATTTGGAGCTGGAAGGAGGATGTGTCCAGGCATTTCATTTGGTGTGGTCAATTTGGAGTTCGAACTTGCACAGTTGTTGTATCATTTTGATTGCAAACTCCCCACTGGAATGAAGAAAGAAGAAATTGACATGACAGAGTGCTTCGGCGCCGCAGTAAAGAGAAAACAACACCTACTTGTACCTAATGGTACGATCCAATGATGTGACGATTGAGATGGTCTGCGTAGTTTAGTCTTTCAATTATAATAAGATGAAATAAACACGAAACTTGCCACCAATCCTCCTTTTTTTCACTTTTTTTTTGGTTCGCTTGGAAAATAGAGATTCTTTTGTCAAAGGATAAACAAAAATAAGTGAAAATTAGACTTTGACACCTCAATTACTCCCCCCCCAACCCCCCAAAGCATGACATTTCCCATATTACACCTTCACAAATGAAGGCTGAAGTCCTAAAAGGAAGATAAGATCTCAACAATTTGGAAACATATGCAGAACCGAAGGCCAAAAAAATTTAATTCAGATCCACTCGAGTGTTTATGTGCCGGCGCTAATTCTATTCAAATGGATCCCTTACTAGTATAGCATGTATGATCTAGAGTTAAAAGACTTGAAGGTAATTCATTGGTAACAAAGAAAATCTTAAGCCTAGAAAATATCTCTACAAAACATCAGCATCAGGAGGCCATGTCGAAATGGACTTATATAAGAAATTCCAGTGCAGTCTACTAATTGAACTTGGCTTCCTCAGCAAAAAAAGTCATAAATGGCGGATACAATGAATTGCTTTGCAACATTCTTCAGAAGCCAATAACACCCTTTCTTCAGTCCTCAGTGCTACTCTCCTTAGTCATAAGCTTCTTTTTTGTCCTAGTTGTTACTCTCCTTTAATCCTCATGGAATTTCAGTTTCCCTCCATCTCTATTCTTCTTGCTTTCCTCCTCTTTCTGTTTGCACTGATCAGAATTGGTGTGAAAAGATCCACTACTAATAAGTCAACTCCAAAACTACCCCCAGGCCCATGGCAACTGCCTCTCATAGGAAACATGCACCAGCTTCTTGGATCACTCACTCATCATGTCCTTAGAGATTTATCCAACAAATATGGACCACTGATGCACCTACGGCTCGGTGAAGTTTCAACTGTCATCGTTTCTTCGCCAGAAATTGCCAAAGAGGTTATGAAAACACATGATATTATCTTTGCCAACAGACCTTACCTTCTCTTTTCCCGAATTCTCTCTTATGATTCTACAAACATTGGCTTTTCACCGTACGGAGATTACTGGAGACAACTGCGCAAAATTTGCACAGTGGAGCTGTTGAATTCAAATCGGGTCCAAGGATTTCGATCAATAAGGGAAGAGGAGGTCTTGCATCTCATTAGGTCGATATCTCCAGATTGGAGATCCCCTATCAATCTTAGCAAGAAAATTTTCTCTCTGACATACGGTATTACTGCAAGAGCTGCATTTGGGAAAAAAAACACAGACCAAGAAGCATTTGTCTCTCTGGTAGAGGAAGTTGTAAAGCTGGCAGGAGGTTTCAGCCTCTGCGACATGTACCCTTCTTTCAAATTTCTTCAACTCATAAGCGGAATGAGACCTAGACTTGAGAAGCTACACAAAAGAATTGATGAGATACTTGAAAACATTGTCAATGATCACAAAGAGAAGAATATGACAACAAAAACTGGGGAGGAAGCAGCAGAGGAGGATCTAGTAGACGTTCTTCTTAAATTTTTGAAGCATGGCGACCTACAAGTTCCATTAACCGACAGAAACATCAAAGCAGTCCTCTTTGTGAGTTGTTTTGTTTGTTCATTAGTAACATTTAGTAGTAATACTTACGAGTAACAACAACATCATCACCAAATTCAAGGTATATTTATTTGTAGCATCTTAAGTAAAGATTGATGCTGGAGGTAAGCATTATGGGAAAAGACAAATATGTACAGAGGGTGGGTTATTCTTTTCCTTTCTGAGATTTGTTGTGTGTGTTGTTGGGGGGGGGGGGGTGATGGGGGTGAGAATGAGGGTCTATTTGGTTGAAAAAGCATTAATTTCTGATTGTAAGTTGGAGCCTTGGGAGCAAGGTCAATCAACCACATAACTTCCCTCACATTTTTCCAGTTGTACAACAATGATAATAGCTTAATTAATAGAGGTCTACATGAGAACAATGCTCGAGACCAAAAATGCTCCTCGTTATAGTATGTATAACTGTGATTTGTCAATTTTCTTTCTTTTATGTAGCCTCATATGGAGTGCTTCAAGAGACCTATATGCAAAAAAAGGAAGAATATTTGGCCCTACCAATAAACTAATGTGAGTCCATCAACTCTATTTCAGGACATTTTAAGTGCCGGGAGTGACACTTCATCAACAGCAGTGGTGTGGGCAATGTCAGAAATGCTTAAAAGCCCACAAGTAATGAAAAGGGCACAAACTGAGGTAAGAAAAGTCTTTGGTAGAAGAGGAAACGTGGATGAAGGTGGCCTTCATGAATTAAAATACCTGCAAGCAATAATAAAAGAGACCTTGAGGCTACACCCCTCTGCTCCTCTGCTGCTTCCAAGAGAATGTAGCGAGCAATGCGAAGTAAATGGATATGAAATACNAAATTTAATTCAGATCCACTCGAGTGTTTATGTGCCGGCACTAATTCTATTCAAATGGATCCCTTACTAGTATAGCATGTATGCTCTAGAGTTAAAAGACTTGAAGGTAATTCATTGGTAACAAAGAAAATCTTAAGCCTAGAAAAAATCTCTACAAAACATCAGCATCAGGAGGCCATGTCGAAATGGACTTATATAAGAAATTCCAGTGCAGTCTAATAATTGAACTTGGCATCCTCAGCAAAAAAAGTCATAAATGGCGGATGCAATGAATTGCTTTGCAACATTCTTCAGAAGCCAATAACACCCTTTCTTCAGTCCTCAGTGCTACTCTCCTTAGTCATAAGCTTCTTTTTTGTCCTAGTTGTTACTCTCCTTTAATCCTCATGGAATTTCAGTTTCCCTCCATCTCTATTCTTCTTGCTTTCCTCCTCTTTCTGTTTGCACTGATCAGAATTGGTGTGAAAAGATCCACTACTAATAAGTCAACTCCAAAACTACCCCCAGGCCCATGGCAACTGCCTCTCATAGGAAACATGCACCAGCTTCTTGGATCACTCACTCATCATGTCCTGAGAGATTTATCCAACAAATATGGACCACTGATGCACCTACGGCTCGGTGAAGTTTCAACTGTCATCGTTTCTTCACCAGAAATTGCCAAAGAGGTTATGAAAACACATGATATTATCTTTGCCAACAGACCTTACCTTCTCTTTTCCCGAATTCTCTCTTATGATTCTACAAACATTGGCTTTTCACCGTACGGAGATTACTGGAGACAACTGCGCAAAATTTGCACAGTGGAGCTGTTGAATTCAAATCGGGTCCAAGGATTTCGATCAATAAGGGAAGAGGAGGTCTTGCATCTCATTAGGTCGATATCTCCAGATTGGAGATCCCCTATCAATCTTAGCAAGAAAATTTTCTCTCTGACATACGGTATTACTGCAAGAGCTGCATTTGGGAAAAAAAACACAGACCAAGAAGCATTTGTCTCTCTGGTAGAGGAAGTTGTAAAGCTGGCAGGAGGTTTCAGCCTCTGCGACATGTACCCTTCTTTCAAATTTCTTCAACTCATAAGCGGAATGAGACCTAGACTTGAGAAGCTACACAAAAGAATTGATGAGATACTTGAAAACATTGTCAATGATCACAAAGAGAAGAATATGACAACAAAAACTGGGGAGGAAGCAGCAGAGGAGGATCTAGTAGACGTTCTTCTTAAATTTTTGAAGCATGGCGACCTACAAGTTCCATTAACCGACAGAAACATCAAAGCAGTCCTCTTTGTGAGTTGTTTTGTTTGTTCATTAGTAACATTTAGTAGTAATACTTACGAGTAACAACAACATCATCACCAAATTCAAGGTATATTTATTTGTAGCATCTTAAGTAAAGATTGATGCTGGAGGTAAGCATTATGGGAAAAGACAAATATGTACAGAGGGTGGGTTATTCTTTTCCTTTCTGAGATTTGTTGTGTGTGTTGTTGGAGGGGGGGGGGGGTGATGGGGGTGAGAATGAGGGTCTATTTGGTTGAAAAAGCATTAATTTCTGATTGTAAGTTGGAGCCTTGGGAGCAAGGTCAATCAACCACATAACTTCCCTCACATTTTTCCAGTTGTACAACAATGATAATAGCTTAATTAATAGAGGTCTACATGAGAACAATGCTCGAGACCAAAAATGCTCCTCGTTATAGTATGTATAACTGTGATTTGTCAATTTTCTTTCTTTTATGTAGCCTCATATGGAGTGCTTCAAGAGACCTATATGCAAAAAAAGGAAGAATATTTGGCCCTACCAATAAACTAATGTGAGTCCATCAACTCTATTTCAGGACATTTTAAGTGCCGGGAGTGACACTTCATCAACAGCAGTGGTGTGGGCAATGTCAGAAATGCTTAAAAGCCCACAAGTAATGAAAAGGGCACAAACTGAGGTAAGAAAAGTCTTTGGTGGAAGAGGAAACGTGGATGAAGGTGGCCTTCATGAATTAAAATACCTGCAAGCAGTAATAAAAGAGACCTTGAGGCTACACCCCTCTGCTCCTCTGCTGCTTCCAAGAGAATGTAGCGAGCAATGCGAAGTAAATGGATATGAAATACCCGTCCAGACCAGAGTTATTGTCAATGCCTGGGCAATTGGAAGAGATCCAAGGTACTGGAGTGAAGGTGAGAAATTCAACCCAGAGCGATTTCTTGATAGTGCAGTCGATTACAAGGGGACAGATTTCGAATACATCCCATTTGGTGCTGGAAGAAGGATATGTCCAGGCATATTATTTGCCCTGCCTAATATTGAGCTCCCACTTGCACAACTTCTGTACCATTTCGATTGGGAACTTCCCAACGGATTGAAGCAAGAAGAACTAGACATGACTGAGACCTTTGGCATCACTGTGAGAAGAAAACAGGAGTTGTGTTTGATTCCAGTTCGTTATCATCCATCTCCTACCAAATAAATCGCATAGAACATACGTCGGGGTTAATGGCAAATGCTATTGAAATTATTGTGCTGCATTTTCAGAGGATTATCTTATTTGCAGTAATTTTGAGTGGTTTCTGTATAATGTATGTAATTTAAGAAAACAAAGTTTGTTACTCATATATTATATGCTAATCATCGCAGTTATAATCTTATAATTTGTGAGTCATGAATCATTGGCAGCATCTACTACCATTAACTGCAACTAAATGGGAACTTCAGGTTAATAACACTCGGATTGATATCACTAATGCTTCGTTTGGTATAATAGAAAAATAAAAGGATGAAAAATTAGAATATATCTTATTTATTTATATATCATTTGATATATACTGATGGGACTTTAGGTGGCTCAGCAGCCCCAAGTCGACATGTGGATAGTTATAATCGTTATGGACCTCAAAAGATGTTGGGAGAAGGAGTCGAGGAGTTATGACTCAGAAGAGTCGAGCATACACCGATTAACCCCAGCATTAAAGAGGACGTGATTACTCATTAATGACGATTTAAGTGATTGTGACAGGGTTATTAATGAGTATCTGTGCCCTCGAGACCAACGGAGACAATCATCATTACAAAGTATTAATTGCTACTGTGTCAACCCTATGTTCTCGGCACACCCCGAGATGCTTATTCTCGAGCAGTAAACGCTCAGGCATAAGTGTCAATCACCGATTAGATGTATTTAATGACTGGGGATAAGACCATAAATGTTCAGCATGTCCCGAGCTAGCATCCGATCACCCAATTAAATCAGTGTTATGAGAATATAAGGGAATAACACTCATTATGCATAAATAAGAGTGCGAGCCATTAAATGTTGAGATGGGACTCAAAACCCCTACACTCATTGCTAGTTTAGGTATAAATACTCCTCAGAAAGATGAACAAATGTACACAATTTAGAACGAGAAAAATACACTGTGTTGGTCTCTAATGCCAACTGACTTAAACTTTAGATGGAATTAGACGAGTATTCACCCAACTACTTTCCTAACTTTTTGATTGTTTCATGTCATCATCTAGTGGATCGTTATTTCTCTTTATTGCAGAAATTCTTTCCTGCATATGCATATATTATGTTTACATTAATTACATACAAAAATACAATGATAAAATATGTATTTATAGTTTTTTTTTTAAAAATAAAAATAAAATATTTAAGAATAAAAAATAAAAATAAAATATTTAAGAATAAAAATAAATATTTTTTCCATCATAGCTAGAAGTGAAAATTTTTGACTCAATAAGATGACACAATTCGAACACGACACAAATTTTATGACACGATCTTAATTATTACTTAACATGAACTCGAAAATGACCTGACACGAACACGAAATATAAACGGCTCATAGTTAGTTCAACCTGTCAAACCTAAAATTGACGTCATCAACCCATGTATTTAAGAATAAATATTTTCTCTATTTTCTCGTTTGCATGGTAATACGAAATTAACATGTTTAACTAATATTATACACATAAAATATTAATTATTTGTAACTATTTATTAAGCACTAATATAATTACTATATAAAAAAGATATTTTTATTTATTATTATTATTATTATTAAATTTATTTAAAATTAATTTTTAGTTTGTAGAAAAAGTATGAGGATTGATTCAATTAATCAAAATAAAATATTAGCATTAAATTTTGTATTCAAAGTTTATGTGGGTCAACACAAATACAATATGAAAATAAACAGATCTACGCGATACGACATGATTAATTAAATGAGTTGAGTTATATTTGATTAATGTTCGAGACAAACCCGCAATGACTTGACGCAAACCTAACATGACACAACTCGATTGTCACCCCAAATCTTAACAAGCACAAAAAAAATTAATAATTTTTATTTTTCATTCATCCTACTAAACATAAAGGAAGGAAAATATATTGTTCTTTATTTTCTTCTTTGAAGTATAGAAATATATTTTTCTATTTTTTTATCTCTTCTACTTTACACCGTTCCTACTAAAATGAGCATAAAAAAAGCCTTTAGTTGTGCCAAAGATCAGAAACCCCCCTCCCCCGGTCTCTAATCAAAAGGCTTTCTCATCTTTGGATGTGTTTGGGGTGCTAGATAAAGGTGGATACTAAAGGGGATTGGACTAAAAATATTCAAGGGACCCACTTATCCTTGATTTGACAAGAGAATTAAGGAGGGGATAGTCGTTGCCTACAAAAAATAGGGCCGTATGTTTTGGGGCCACATATCTCTTCTGAATTAGACTTTTAGATCCCACACGTGAAGTTTGGGATAGCTAAACTTACTAATAGGATATCTACATATTTACCTAAATACCCTTGTACAATAGAAAATTAAGGACCTGTTTGGTAATTATCTTTGTCTTATGTTTTATGTTTTTGTTTTCAATTTTTGTCAAAAATGAAAACAAAGACATGTTTGAGTATTATTTTTGTTTCTGTTTTATATTAGTTGTCTTCAAAAAAATGGGAACAAAGACAAAAAAATGGGAACAAAAAAAATGTGTTTCAGAAAATATTTGAAACACAAAACACGCGCGCAACTCAGCTGAAGTTTTTAATGAGGTCTCGGATTTGACCCTCATTATCAACAAAAATGTGTTATTTTTCGTGGACGTATAAAAACCCATTTCAAGCGTCTCTCCACCCATCGATTCTCTCTCCGTCTCTCTTTTCTCTCCCTCCTCTTCTCCTTTCTCTGTATCAGACAACCGAAAGAAACCCCCATCACTGCCTCTCCTCCCCATCGTTGCCTATCTTTTCCCCAGCGCTGCCTCTCTCCTTCCCATCGCTGCCTCTCTTTCTCCTCTCTCCCTCTTCTCTGTGAAACCCAGAAACTGTGCATGTATACACAGATTTGTGCATAGAAGGTGAAGAAGAGGATAAGGTGATTGTCTTCAAGCCATGACATCCATTGTGAGGAAAAAGATCTGTGCGTGTGAAGAAAATTTGTGTGCGTGTGTGTGTTGTGTTGATTTGAGATTTAATTGTCAAATAGATACCAAATATATTTAAGATAAAATTTGAATTTGTTACCAAACATATTTTTTGTTTTTATTCTCATAATTTGATAGACAAAAACGACTCCCAAACATATTTTCGATTTTTGTGTTTATCACAAAACAAATACAAAATTTATCTTTGTTTTTTATTTTTTTCAAGACGCGAAAACAAAAACGTTACCGAACGACCTAATGTTTTTATTCCCCTCTTTCCATTTTCACCCCACTGGTCTCCCCTTTTGCTACGAATGGCACTCACCCACAAGTGCCCCATCACAAGTGAATGGCGCTCACCCGCCGATCCCCCCTCACAAGCAAAGGTATGCCTCTCTCTCTCTTTCTCTCTCTCCGGCCTTTATAGTCATGGATAGAAACCAGAAAAAAATCTAGAAAATTTAGTCTATATAAATCAATGTCTGAAGCACCCGTTGACGATAACGAAATTCGAATCACTTCAGAGGTACTAGTTCTCATACGCCAATAGTTTCTCACTCTCAGTCTCACCCCAGTAATGGTGCTACTGGTTTGCCCACCCCTAATTTGTTTGTGTATTTGAACTAACATATACTCTTATGTATTTATTTATGTCTGAATTCTTGGATGTTTGATGGTCTTGGTAAATATTTTTTAACTTGATTATGGAATTGGTGAAGTTGTTGGGTTAGAGAAAATAATTTTAGATGAAGTTCATGAATTGGCAACAGTCTCTATCTCTGTCAACTCTGATCACATTCTCTTTGATCTTGGTTTAAAATTTGCTAAAAATCTTGGTGCTTCATATTTTTTCTCATCTGGGTATGTCTTGGCTCCTGAATAATTAATGCAAAAGCTATTTTAGATATTGACATACTTCCTTTCACTGTGTTTTTATTTCGCATTTTGTTCTAATCAACATTCATAAAAGTATAAGAAACGATTAACAACATATATTGTTTAGCATACTGATTATAAATATGTTTCAGAACTAGCCTTTTACATCAAATTTGGGTTTATATTATCTTGTGCTTGAGTAATCTTCAAATTTTTTGCATATGGTATCATGTGTTATGAGTCATCCGTGAGTTTTGTTAATGGGTTGTATTTGGTTGAGGGTGTAACAAGAATCACATTTAACAATTTTCATGTGGAAGTTGAAATAAAGAAAATGACATATGAAATTTAGTTCAGGGGAATATCGCTATGCAATGTTATGAATTTTTAAAAGGGTTTATGGTTCATGTATTTGTCGGAATCAGAGTCGTTGGTGTTGGTTAATTATGTGATGGAGAGGTGTGAATGTGCATGGACTGTTCTGGATTTTTTTAGACAGATCAAGAACCTATTGAGCCTATCTGATTATGAGCTGAACACATGTTTATAGGGAAGCTAATATAGTTGCTGGTAAACTGGCAAATCAAGCAATGCAAGATAGATTTTCAACTGATTTTTTCAGCTGCTCATAATCTGCCAAGTGTTGTGCAGTTGGTTCTGCTGCAAGATTCAACACTACTGTCTGTTCTTCGCCAGAAGAAGATATTGGTGTATGATGATAACGGTTGATAACTGATGAGCTAGTTTCAATTGTCTTTCGATTTTGGGCAGTGGAGGCTGGTTTGTGATCCTAAAGGAGAGTTGTTTTTTTATTTTTTTTGTGTTTTGAAGGATTAAAGCCTTCAAACAAGATGGCTTTCCTCTTTCTTTTTCTAGGATCTGTGTAGCTGTTGTTGCAGAACAGCAAGGAATCAAGGTGCTCATAAGGAAAATTTTCTTTTTTGATTCTTTGTAATGTGAACTGAATAATTTGCTTTTTGTAATTTTTTTTTTTTTGAAAAATGAAATCAATTTTGATTTCTTTAAAAAAAATGTTAATGTTTGTGTAATTTTGGCTCTTGCATTCAGTTGTCATATTTTTTGTTAATTAATTTCAGTATAATATTTTGGGTGGGTCGAATATATTTGTGGTCGCCTTTTTAAAATTTGTTTACAATGAATGGAAAATTTTTGATTTTTTACGATAGCTAACTAGGCATAACTTTTCAATTCAATATTAATCTTAACTTTTTACACAAGCCTTAGGCCTATAACAAGGCTGCTCACTGGGTGGCAGCCGTCAAGTTAAACAATTCTCTCACGTGGGATTGGGTTGGCTCTAATCCCCCGAGAGTTTGAGACTTTTCTTTTGAATGATTATAACCAAAACTTTCCTACTTAATGAAATACAGATGATGTCTTATTATTTAAAAAAATTCAATATTAAAGTGGTAACTAAAAATTTCTCAAGCCAAACATGAGATAGGTTTGGATAGAATTAAGGGTAAGATGGTAAATTAATATTAAAGTTACAAGATTTGACCAAAAAAAAATTGGTTTGTCCATGGAGCCCACAATATTATAAATTACTATTCAAATCAAGGATTAGATAAAATCATTTGTTTTTATGCAATATTATATCCGAGTTATTGAGATTTCATTAGATTGATTTGGAATTTAAATCCAAACCAGTCCAATCCACCATTGCATTGCCAAACACCCCTTTAATGATCAAGGAGGTCTTTCGCCTCCGATGACTTGGAGCAGCAGCCTGAAGGTCCCTTAGGAATCTTGGGTGAAGAACGAACAGAAAACCAAACAGCTTGTAATTTTTCGCGCGGAACAAGCCTTTGTCAACTCCCATTCCAAGAAAACCACCCTAAATGACTTCAACGCCACCCACCTTGACATTTACTCGACAGCCTTGCCAAAACTTCGAAGTTGATGGCCATAAAATCCTAATCTTCGTGGCAAACACGTCAGTCCTTTTTTATGGCTTTAAAGCCAAGCCTATATACTTTCATGCCAAAGGATAAGGCTTCTAGTTCTGGACAAAATTTCAACATCTATCCTGTTGAATTGTCCAAGTTACATACATACCACATAATTTAGACACAGGCATCACATCAATTGAAATTTCAACATCTATCCTATCTAATTATTTCTTATGTTACCTGATACGCGATAATACTTTTATAAAATAATTAATTAATGTGACAATAAAATTAACATATGAATCCAATGGTTGACAACAACTAGGATTAAACGTTGAAATATAATTAAAAATTTACTCAAATATTTAGATACATAAGTATTTAAAAATTCCTTAGGCCCGGACCTGGGCTCAATCCCAAACCTAGACCCCTAACTTGGACCCCGACCCGACCCTGACCCTAGCCCCTAGCCCCGAGTGGTGGGAGTTGTGGTGACGGTGATAGTGGTAGTAGTGACCAGTAATGGTAATTGAGAATGAGAAACACTACTAAATACCGATGAATGACAAATCATATATTGATGAAATTAGACATTCTACGAAAATAAAAATGAATTTTCATTATTACATACTAAACATTACCAAGTAATAATCGGTTTATTTCTATATTTTATTACAACTTACCAAACACGTTAGAATTCTTATTCATAGTATTGCACGAGATGTCATTGCTTATTCATGAACGATGTGCAATCTATCATTCATTACTATGAAGATATATTAATCCAGAAGAATCGTCACAATCCATGCAAAAAATTGGTCATAAGGAATTTCAATCCAGTCTTCAAATTAAACTTCCCATCATCAGCAGCCACTTTAGTCAGAAACAAAACTACATAAAATAAACCAAATGACGGAAAACCATTGCAAAGCTTCAGAGGACTAGTCCATCCAAATCCAGCNCAAAACTACATAAAATAAACCAAATGACGGAAAACCATTGCAAAGCTTCAGAGGACTAGTCCATCCAAATCCAGCTTGAGGACATAAATTCAACCCAAGATTTGACATTATTCACATAAACTCTATCAGCCAAGCTCTATCTTAATTATGTCATAGATGACTCACGTTGGCGTGTGACACAAATCTCATACGCAAGAACTCAAAAACGACACAACTCACTAAAACAATTATAATAAGTAGACCAACTTAATGTTGCCCACGAAAAATCCGTTTAGCTAGAATTATTAGAAGATATTTTTTATTTTTTTTCTTCATTTTTGGCATGCATTTTTTATAATTAAATAATTTTTATTTGACACGGCACCGCATGAAGTGCCTCATGAAAGTCATAGATGGCAGCAACAATGAATAGCTTTGCATCAATTTAAAGGCTCATAGAAGCCTTCCTGCAAACAAGCCATTAACACTCCTCCTCAAGTCCTGAGTGCTATTATCTTTAATCCTTCATGGAATTTCAAGTTCCCTCCATTTCCACTCTTCTTGCTTTCCTTCTCTTTCTGATTGTAGTATTCAGAATTACTGTGAAGAGAGCCACTGCAAATAACTCAACTCCAAAACTACCCCCAGGGCCATGGCAACTGCCTCTCATAGGAAACATGCACCAGCTTCTTGGATCACTAACTCATCACATCCTGAGAGATTTAGCCAAGAAATATGGACCACTGATGCACCTCAAACTCGGTGAAGTCTCCACTGTCATTGTTTCCTCCCCAGAAATTGCCAAACAGGTTATGAAAACACATGACATCATCTTTTCTAATAGACCTTACCTTCTCGCTTCATGGATCATCTCTTATGAGTCTACAAATATTGTATTTTCCCCCTATGGAGATTACTGGAGACAACTGCGCAAAATTTGCATCATGGAGCTTCTGACTTCAAGGCGTGTCCAGAGTTTTCGATCAATAAGGGAAGAGGAGACCTTGAATCTCATTAGATCAATTTCTTCAAACGGGATAACACCAATCAATCTTAGCAAGAAAATTTTCTCACTGACATATGCTATTACAGCAAGAGCTGCATTTGGCAGAAACAGAAAAGAACAAGAAGCATTCATCTCTCTGATAAATGAAGCTATAAAGCTAGCTGGAGGTTTCAGCCTCTGCGACATGTACCCTTCTCTGAAATTTCTTCAGGTGATAAGCGGAATGAGACCAAGGTTGGAGAATATACACAAAAGAATTGATGAGATACTTGAAAACATTGTCAAAGAACACAAAGAGAAAGAGAAAAGCACAAAAACCGGAGAGGAAGCAGCAGAGGAGGATCTAGTTGACATCCTTCTTAAATTTCAGAAGCATGGAGACCTAGAAATTCCATTAACCGACAGCAACATTAAGGCAGTCATCCTGGTAAGTGAGTAAGGGTGGCAATTTCTGACACGACACGTAAACAGGACTCAAAACCAACACTAAATTGACCCAACACAACACAATTGCCACCCGTTAATTTCGACGATATGTGTTGTTATATGCAGTTTTCCATCCTTGTAGCTTATCTTCTGTTAAATATATTAGCTCAGAAGAAAAGTGGCTCCATGATATGAAACCAGGGAAATGCATGATTATTAATGCAAGGTAGTTCTAATGGTTTCAATAGAGATATATTGGAATCTTATAAGAAATAACCACCCTATACCTCTCCTCAAATGTGACAATTGGAACCAATGCTGGAGTCCAAAGTTTTCAGGCTTCATGTAGTAGCATAGTTAATTTTATATTTTCTTCCTTTCCTATAGCCGTACGTGGTGTGATTCCAGAGATTCACAGGCAAAATCTAAATATTTGGCAGTACCGGTAAACTAATCCAAGCTCATCTAAATCTATTTCAGGACATTTTCAGTGCAGGGAGTGACACTTCATCGACAGCACTGGAGTGGGCAGTTTCAGAAATGCTTAAAAACCCAGAAGTGATGAAAAGGGCACAAGCTGAGGTAAGAAAAGCATTTGCTAAAAATGGAAATGTGGATGAAAGTGGTCTTCATGAGTTAAAATACCTGCAAGCAGTAATAAAAGAGACCTTGAGGCTACACCCATCTGCTCCTCTGCTGGTTCCAAGAGAATGCAGTGAGCAATGTCAAGTTAATGGATATGAAATACCAGCCAAGACCCGAGTTATAGTCAATGCCTGGGCAATTGGCAGAGATCCAAGATACTGGACTGAAGCTGAGAAATTCAACCCCGAGAGATTTCTTGATAGTGCAGTCGATTTCAAGGGGAAAAATTTTGAGTATATCCCATTTGGTGCTGGAAGAAGGATATGTCCAGGCATACTTTATGCCCTGCCTAATATTGAACTCCCACTTGCACAACTGCTGTACAATTTTGATTGGAAACTCCCCAATGGATTGAAACCAGAAGAAATAGACATGACTGAGGCCTCTGGCTTGACAGTAAGAAGAAAACAAGAGCTGTACTTGGTTCCTGTTCCTTATCATCCTTCTCCTGTCAAATAGTAGGATAGAAGATATGCTGAGGTCAATGGCCAATGCTTTTGAAAATGCTGTGCTACATTTTCGGAGGAGTTTCTTTACGTGGAGCAGTTTGCGTGGATTGTGGATAATGTATGTATTGTAAGAAAATCCAGCCTATTAGACATATATCATATCCCAATAAAGAAAGTTATATATTGAAAAAAAATCCACCATACAATTTGCGAGTTATGAATCATTGGTGGCATCTACTGCCATTCTCAGCAATTACTTGGTAACTTCGATTTATAAGTAGAAAAAAGAAGACATGTCATGGTTTATGACAGAAATCCATTTAAAACCTCTTCAGTGGCCTCACAGATTAATTCAGTAATTAGAACCATATGGTCCAAATGGTGTTCAATGAACAATTTTCTCTGTGCTGACAAAAAACTATGACAGTCACCAATGGCCTTGAAAATTGATTCTTTACCAGCTCACAACTGTTATAAAACCACTTCCTCCGGCAAGCAAACAACAATCTAGTTTTTTCTGTCGGCAGCCCTATTCCCTCCCTGTTGAAGCTTCATCCTCTCCTCCCCCCATCCATCAGGACCTTACCATCCCTATCGGCTGATTGGTCAAATTAGTCCAAGTCACATGCGCTCCATCTCAAAAGACGTCAATTTCCAATCGTTCATCATGAATTCAAACTCCATCACACTTGCACAACATAGTAACTATGCGATTGAAAAGAACAAGAGATGGCAAGATTAAAATTCAGCTCGACAATGGCATGCTAGCCAGTCCCACCAGGGGCACATCTGAGCAATTTGTGTTGGGATTTAACAACNAAAGAACAAGAGATGGCAAGATTAAAATTCAGCTCGACAATGGCATGCTAGCCAGTCCCACCAGGGGCACATCTGAGCAATTTGTGTTGGGATTTAACAACAGTTTAAATTCACTAACAAACACACATAAACGAAGAACAAATCAAGAATATAAAGCAATAACAAACAAAAAAGAACAAGACACAGATTTTACGTGGTTTGTCNAAACAATAAAAAACAAGAAAGAACAAGACACAGATTTTACGTGGTTCGACAATTTGTCTACGTCCACAANAACAAACACACATAAACGAAGAACAAATCAAGAATATAAAGCAATAACAAACAAAAAAGAACAAGACACAGATTTTACGTGGTTTGTC
>CAUOFW020004713.1:249324-272574 GCA_963454935.2 Ilex paraguariensis
CCGCCACCGCCACCGCCACCTCCGCCACCCGCCCATTGTCTCCGTCACCCCCTACCATCGCCGTCGTCGTCGCCATCACCACCATTGTCGCTGTCACCACCACCACTACCGTCGTCGTCGCCACACCGATTGTCGTCATCACTGCCACCACCACCACCATTGCCACACCCACCACCGCCACGCCCACCACCCCCATCACCACCATCGTCTCCACCACAACCCCCCCCATCGTCGCCATCATCGCCACTGCCACCACCATTGTTGTCGCTGCCGCCACCACCACCATTGTCACCCACCACAACCATCACCGTCTACTCCTACCACTACTGTCGCCCACCACCTCTCATCCCCACTATAAATCGATGCTTAAATTCATTTATTTCTTCTTTATATTTATAATTTGATTGGATATGAATACAAATATGATTATTGTTTATCATTTTTATTACTTTGTGCCTTCAGACACAAACAATAACTAATATATATTTCCCCCATTTCTAAATATTTGTCGTTCTATACAATTTTTTTTGTTCCATAATATTTGTCGTTTAATGAAACCAAAGCATAATTAATATTTTTTTATCCAAATTTACCCTTAATTTTTCAATGCATTAGATTAGGTGGAGGGTAAGTGTCTTTCATATTCCTTTCCTTCCCAATACGTATTGAGTAAGGGTATTTTAGTCTTGTATAATTATTTTTTACTCATATTATAATTATTTAATATCTTCCTTAATCCCTATATAAAATCTTAAACGACAGATATTTAGATATGGAGGCAGTATATATTTGTCTTTAGCAAGCTGCACCACTGCATGCTAAATAAGCTCCAAAATGACGCAGTCCTATTTTCAGCTCTATGGTTCTGGTGGATAAAGCACAAGTGTTTGTCTTATATTTATATATTAATTACATCCTCTGATCCTATCCTATCCCATCCCATGTGCAGCTTATTAAATTAAGCACTAAAATTATAGAAATGTCTTTAAGTGGTTTGATGGTGACATTCACTAATTAATTATTCTCTTGGGGGAGAAATCAATGTTTTTGACATTGTTGTTTAAGTAGTTTTTGGCTCTGTTTCTGATGTAAGCATTGAAATAATTGGTGGTTTGAGCTAAACTATCTCCGTCCCATGTGTTTGGTTGTTGGGATATAAGATCGAGTTATAAATTCATATTTTTTGAATTTAAATTTTAATAACTCATTAGAGTCAGGCCAGACTATGAGAGATTTATTTTTCGTAAATAATTAAATAAATTTGAATTGGATATTTTTTGAAAATAATGGTAGAGTAATAATTAATTAACTCCTTAAATACCACAAGCATGAGTGAATAATCAAAGCCAGGCTACATTCCCTGTGGGCAATGGCTCTATATGCTCTCTGTCTTCTGGCTAGTCCCCTCCCCTGTTACTGACATGGTGATTCTCACCCAGAACAGAGATAAGAGAGAGCAGAAAATATTCGGTGCGTGCAAAGCACCACATGGCTTCCGCCTTCTCATACGTCATACACAAAATATTATACATTCGCATATAATACGTTAGACATTATCTTCCTTGCAGGCACCGAGAAATTTCTTGAGAGAGAGAGAGACTCATTTCAAGTGCACCAATCAATCAATCAAGATAGTCTTACCTCGAGGCTCGAGTCTTCCAAACTAGAGACGACCAATCAAAATGTGTTGATTTGAATTGTAAAAACCATTAATAGACCACTTTATAGAGCATTAATGCATTATAGAGAGTTCGAATATACTTTGCTCCATACGATTTTACTAAAAAGGAAAAAAGGAGAATCAGGGTCATTATTAAAAATACTTTCTCTATTCTTAAATATATGTTGTTTTATATAATTTTTTTTGTTCCATAATATCTGTCATTTTATGAAACCAAAACATAATTAATATTTTTTCTTTCAAATTTACTCTTAACTTTTCAATGCATTAGATTAGGTGAAAGTTAAGTGTCTTTCATATTTTTTTTCTTCACAATACATATTGAATAAGGATATTTTAGTCTTGTATAATTATTTTTTACTCATATTACAACTATTTAATAGCTTCTTTAATCCCTGTGCAAAAACCTTAAACGACAGATATTTAGAGACGGATGAAGTATCACATAAAAAATAACAAGCTAAGGTACTAATTTTTATTATTTTTTTTCAGAAACATAAATCAAAATAATTTTTGGTCATAACTTTTTTAATTTATTTTTGAAAATTAATCATAAAAATA
Source organism: Ilex paraguariensis (assembly GCA_963454935.2). NCBI lineage: Eukaryota > Viridiplantae > Streptophyta > Magnoliopsida > Aquifoliales > Aquifoliaceae > Ilex > Ilex paraguariensis. Next base: position 251,567 of record CAUOFW020004713.1, read on the forward strand.
ATATATTAAAGTGAAATAATTTTAAAGTGAAATAACGACAGGTGATAATAGTTGAGAATGAAAAATATCATTAAATATTAAGGAACGACAAATTCTATATTGATAGAATTAAGCATTCCATGAAAATAGGAATAAATTTTTATTATTACATGCTAAACATTAAAATAAACATTATTACTAAGTAACAATCATTTCATTTCTATATTTCATTACAATGTACCAAATACAATAGAATTTCTATTTTTGTTATAAAGATGTGGTTTGTGGTGATTGTGCAGAACATAATTCATGGCGGTACATAGGGACGGAGTCAAAAAAAATTTTAGAGCGGACACACAAGTATATTTTAATTTTTTTAATATACTGTAAAAGTTCATAAATTTATATTTATTAAAATTATATTTAATGCTTTTTAAACATATAAGATTACAAATTTATATACATAAGATGAACAAAAAAATAATAATTAAACATNTTTTAGAGCGGACACACAAGTATATTTTAATTTTTTTAATATACTGTAAAAGTTCATAAATTTATATTTATTAAAATTATATTTAATACTTTTTAAACATATAAGATTACAAATTTATATACATAACATGAACAAAAAAATAATAATTAAACATTTTTATCGAGAATGCGACTAATTATTATTATTTACAATTGACCTCGATAAGTTTTTATTATTTGAAAGAGTCACAAATTAATTTTATCAATAATATTTCTTTTATATACTAAATTGTGGTAACAAACTTTCATTTATAATCATGTAATTTATTACATAAAGACACACATTTTTATACAATAAAGAAATTACCCTATAATTTTAAAAATTTATAAAATAACATCAATATATTCAAAACATATTCGACCATGTCTAAAACATGTCTAAAAATTAACAATTATATTAATTGTACTTAATTTGAGATTTAATTGATGAAAATTCAATTATTTGTGATCATTGGATAGATAATAAAGTTTATTAAAGATTAAGANAATTTATAAAATAACATCAATATATTCAAAACATATTCGACCATGTCTAAAACATGCCTAAAAATTAACAATTATATTAATTGTACTTAATTTGAGATTTAATTGATGAAAATTCAATGATTTGTGATCATTGGATAGATAATAAAATTTATTAAAGATTAAAACTAACTATTATACTTAATATCGTAATGTATTATGTTATTAAATTGGTTTCAATAATATTATTCAAAAAGTTAACAATTATTTAAATAGGAGGCTATTCAAATTAATATCACTAAAACATAATATTAGAGTAAATATATTTAAATTTTATTTTAAAAAATACATTCTTAATTTAAAACAAAAAAAATAAAAAATTAAAGGGAGTCATATGCCCACCCTAGCTCAAGGGTGGCTCCACCCCTGGCGGTAGACGTACCGATAGGCATATTCGCCATACCACCCAAGTCTTCAAAGAACTCAATACAAGCGATGACCATAAATTTGGGTCCAAGTCATAATAAAAATGAACGAAGAATTTCAACAATAATAATTGCTGTTTTGAATTATTGATAAAGGAGGTGGAAAATTGAAAGGCTAGTCAATAATAATACTTTTGATCTCATTTTCGATCAATTTTCATTGGATTTGATCNGACCATAAATTTGGGTCCAAGTCATAATAAAAATGAACGAAGAATTTCAACAATAACAATTGCTGTTTTGAATTATTGATAAAGGAGGTGGAAAATTGAAAGGCTAGTCAATAGTAATACTTTTGATCTCATTTTCGATCAATTTTCATTGGATTTGAGCACATGAGATGTTTTCGTTTTTGGCGCATTTTGTCAAACACGTGCATAGAAAAATACATGAGAAATTATAAGGAGAGAAAATGACAGAAAACTTTCGCTCTTTTTCCACACACTGAAATCAAAATGTAGCAAATGATGGGGGACAAAGTTTTGTGCCACTAGATTCAAAGGTACTTTCCGGATTCCAAGGTGACTGATTTGCCAATTAGATAAGTCATTTGGTATCTCCAGGTCTATAGTCACATTCTAATGTAATATCACTAATTAATAATATATAGATAAATAAACAAATAAAAAATAATATTATATGCACCAAANTACTTTCCGGATTCCAAGGTGACTGATTTGCCAATTAGATAAGTCATTTGGTATCTTCAGGTCTATAGTCACATTCTAATGTAATATCACTAATTAATATATAGATAAATAAACAAATAAAAAATAATGTTATATGCACCAGAAATATGTACAAAAACTTGTACCAAATCACTTATAATCATTAGATTAGTAGGTTTTATCAGTGATCTAAAGACTGCAGTTGACTTGGTGCAAGTTTTGGTGCATATAGAATTATTCATAAAAAAATATATATCATACAAGTCAATAAGTATTCATCCATGTAAGTAGATAATTACTTACAACGTGATTGGTGATAATGCACAAAAATGGTTTTACACACCACCTGTGAAGTGTAGATAATAAATACACTNTAATCATTAGATTAGTAGGTTTTATCAGTGATCTAAAGACTGCAGTTGACTTGGTGGAAGTTTTGGTGCATATAGAATTATTCATAAAAAAATATATTTCATACAAGTCAATAAGTACTCATTCATGTAAGTAGATAATTACTTACAACGTGATTGGTGATGATGCACAAAAATGATTTTACACACCACCTGTCNTGAAATCGATGAAAGAATTAAAGAAGACACGATTTATAGTGGTTCGGTCAATTCGACCTACGTCCACTCTTCAATGGCTTCAGTTGCCGGGTATTTTATTAATTCAGAGGTATGGAGAATAGAGATACAAGCTTTGAGAGAATGGAGAATCCAAGAAAGTGGTCTTCGGTCGTCGATCTATCCTCTGTAAGTGTTGGTGGGGAGTGACCTTCCTCTCTCGTCTCCTCACAGATTGGGGCTACTTTATAGCAGCTTNTGGTCTCCGGTCGTCGATCTATCCTCTGTAAGTGTTGGTGGGGCGTGACCTTCATCTTTCTCTTCTACCAGATTGGAGCTACTTTATAGCAGCTAAAAGATCATTCTTGTGGAGATCATGACTTATCCTCAAGGCTTCTTTATCGNTTGGTGGGGCGTGACCTTCCTCTCTCGTCTCCTCACAGATTGGGGCTACTTTATAGCAGCTAAGAGATTATTCTGGTGGAGATCACGACTTATCCTCGAGGCTTCTTTATCGCAGCTAAGAGATTATTCTTGGTGGAGATCACGACTTATCCTCAACGGAAGGAGGAGGTTGGGGAGCTCTTCATGAAACGTGGTCAAAGATTGGACCGTTTCCTTCGGTAGTGCAGATAAGTTTCCCATGCTCTCCTCTTGGTGATGTGCTAAGCAAAAAGTCTAACCGGTCTTGGACTGTCTTGGGCTTGGTGGAATCAAAATGAGGTTGGGCTCCTCAACTGGGGTTGGATTTTAACACATAAATTGGACTATTTGGGCTTAACCCATCATTTGCCCCCCAATGCCCCATGTCCAAGGAGACTTGGAGAAGGAGGCATTGACTATATTTTTTTTTTTTGTTTAAACTTCAAGTCTTTCCCACTTTATTTTAAAGAAGGCTCATGATATTCTGTTTGACCTTTTTATTTTAAAAAGGACCCATAACTTTCTATTTAGCCACTTTATTTTGAAAAGGGCCCATAATTTTCTATTTGGGCTTTTTCCCTCTTTTTGAAAAATCCTAGACTATAAATATAGTCTTCTTCTTCATGTTACTCATTTCACTCATTTTTAAGGTTGAGCACCCACCTCTTGAAAACCTTGAGGACTCAAGTCCTACCCATTTTGTTGAAGCCAAAGTGTATTCTCTTNCTGAAAATTATTTTTGAAAAGAATTTTAAAAAACTATTTTTAGTGATTTTTTTTTTTTGTCGTCAAACTTGTTTGGTGATATGATTCTTAGAAATTAGCAAACATTGTTTAGACGGTAACCTAAAAAATAATAAAAACAAAAAATGTGGTGGTGAGAGTTATTTTTAAAAACACACAAAACAAATTTAATTTGTNAAAAAAATAGTTAAAATTATATTTTTGTAGAAGTTTTTGATTGATATTATTTTTTTAGTGATTTTTGAGAAATTATTTTTTTGAAATTAATTTGATTAGAACTNATTTTTAAAAACACACAAAACAAATTTAATTTGTTCTCTAAATTTACTTATTTTTTGTTCTCAGTTTTCAAAAAATAACTAGTCATATAATTTTTTCCCTAAAAATTATTTCCAAAAACAAAAAAAAATAATTTATGAGATGTAACCAAACATGGACCAATTTTTTTCTATTTTTCATCCATCTATTTTTTTTTTCATACATGTTAATAGTATTATTATAATATGTGAGTGAAATACCAAGCATATGGGATAAGATATTGATGTTTCTTTTTTTCAAAAAGGGCCCAATAGGGAGAGCAAACGTGCGGCCTAAAGTCATTCAATTATTGGTGACTTTTCCATCACGTTGTCTCTTTGAATGTTGGAAAATTTGGCGTTGGATCCTTTTATATACACTTATTTAGAGATAAATTCGTCCAAAAAAAATTTGTTTAGTTTTAAGTCATTTTTTTGTCAATTTTACTATTGTAACCTTTAATTGTAGAAATGTTATAAACGATGTTTATGAACACAATAATTAGTCATATATATCACCTTCAAATTAGGTTATAATCTTCCAAGTCACAATGTTTTCTAATCCGAAAAATAAGAAATCAGTATTTACAAAAAATTGTTCATATTCAAATTTTAAACTCATTACATTCCATAAAATAAAATTTCAATTTACTATTTTAGTTTACTTTGGACTCCATTAACAAAATATTAATATTGAATATTAATATTTAAAAAATAACAATAGTAACATACTTAATAAAGACAGTAATATAGTCACTAAAAAAATAGTAACATGCTCACAAAAAAATAGTAACATGATAAAAAAGTAATAACAATTAGAAATTTAATTATATCAAAGTGAACATTGATCTTGTAACCAAAATTTAAGAGAACTCATACATTAATACTAAATTAAAAGTATTATAGATTTCGATTTGTTGATTNAGGGAGAGAGAGGAAAGTGTTTCACCTGTTTGGTTCCAAAGAAAAAGGTTGTGGAAAATAAATTCCTTCTGCCTGCCATTTTTTATTTGTCCAATGTTGGGCCGAAAATTGGAGAGAGTAAGGCAGGCTTTTTGATAGATAAGTTAATTTACTATTTTATCTTTTTTACATCATTGTTTTTTCAAAAGTATGGACAACATCCAAAACAAATGTCCAGATGAATGATACTTTATTTATCCTATCATTGAAATACTTCTACTAAATAATAGCCACGTGCAAATGAGAAGTATTAATTAATGTGAAGCTCAAGTTTTAGTGGACTTGCTTAATAGGTTGTTTTAGTAGTACAATTTTTTTTTTATATTTTGTAAGATATTAGCAATATATCACTTGCGTTACACGTGAATAGTTTTATACATAAAAATTAATAAAATATATTATATATATGTGTATTTGAATTAAATATTATCTCAAATTTATCAAATTTGATTTTTTATTACTCATATTCTATTATAAGATTATAAAAACTTTGTATGTTCTCAAAATTCTTTATTCTAACTATAAAAAAAAATAGTTAAAATTATATTTTTGTAGAAGTTTTTGATTGATATTATTTTTTTAGTGATTTTTGAGAAATTATTTTTTTGAAATTAATTTGATTAGAACTCCACTTATAATTACTTAAATAAAATAAAAGTAATTGTTAATATACTAATCACACTGAAATCTTAGTTTAATTAGAAATTAGTTAAGTCAAATCTGATAAGATTTAATATACTACTCTATAATATATATTTTCGAGCATATTAAAATTCTAAAAAAATTAAATTTTATTTAAAAATACACCATACTATCTATTTTTATATAAAATCTTAGTACAACTTAGAAAATTTATTGTAGCTAAAGAATTATATTTATGTAACATAAATTGATTCTAAAAAAAATACACATATGTAGGTATAATGTTATTTTTGTATATGAGATGAGTAATATTAAATTAATAGAATTTTTCAAGATTTTTTGAACACTTTATTGAAAATATAATGATGCATATATTTTTTAAGAATAATATAGACAATCAAAAAATTTTATAAAAATTGATATTTATACATTCATAATAGATAATTAAAAGAAATGTTAAAGATAAGTTAGAGATTTAATACATAAGAATATGATGGTATTTAGATATTTAATTATGAAATGATAGAGTGATCTTTGTATTTCTTTATTAGGGTAAAATAGATATTCAAAAAATTTTCATGTTAAGGTTCTNACAAGCTTTGAGAGAATGGAGAATCAAAGAAAGTGGTCTCCGGTCGTCGATCTATCTTCTGTAAGTGTTGATGGGGCGTGACCTTCCTCTCTCGTCTCCTCACAGATTGGGGCTACTTTATAGCAGCTAAGAGATTATTCTGGTGGAGATCACGACTTATCCTCAAGGCTTCTTTATCGCAGCTAAGAGATTATTCTGGTGGAAATCACGACTTATCCTCAACGGAAGGAGGAGGTTGGGGAGCTCTTCATGAAACGTGGTTAAAGATTGGACCGTTTCCTTCGGTGGTGCAGATAAGCTTCTCATGCTCTCCTCTTGGTGACGTGCTAAGCAAAAAGTCTAACCGGTCTTGGACTGTCTTGGGCTTGGTGGAATCAAAATAAGGTTGGGCTCCTCAACTGGGGTTGGACTTTAACAAATAAATTGGACTATTTGGACTTAACCCATCAATTGGTATGAAAGAAAAATGGGTGGATGGAAAAGCGAGGATGAAAAATTTGGGGGGGGGGGGAAGGGAGAGAGAGGAAAGTGTTTCACCTGTTTGGTTCCAAAGAAAAAGGTTGTGGAAAATAAATTCCTTCTGCCTGCCATTTTTTATTTGTCCAATGTTGGGCCGAAAATTGGAGAGAGTAAGGCAGGCTTTTTGATAGATAAGTTAATTTACTATTTTATCTTTTTTACATCATTGTTTTTTCAAAAGTATGGACAACATCCAAAACAAATGTCCAGATGAATGATACTTTATTTATCCTATCATTGAAATACTTCTACTAAATAATAGCCACGTGCAAATGAGAAGTATTAATTAATGTGAAGCTCAAGTTTTAGTGGACTTGCTTAATAGGTTGTTTTAGTAGTACAATTTTTTTTTTATATTTTGTAAGATATTAGCAATATATCACTTGCGTTACACGTGAATAGTTTTATACATAAAAATTAATAAAATATATTATATATATGTGTATTTGAATTAAATATTATCTCAAATTTATCAAATTTGATTTTTTATTACTCATATTCTATTATAAGATTATAAAAACTTTGTATGTTCTCAAAATTCTTTATTCTAACTATAAAAAAAAATAGTTAAAATTATATTTTTGTAGAAGTTTTTGATTGAAATTATTTTTTTGAAATTAATTTGATTAGAATTCCACTTATAATTACTTAAATAAAATAAAAGTAATTGTTAATATACTAATCACACTGAAATCTTAGTTTAATTAGAAATTAGTTAAGTCAAATCTGATAAGATTTAATATACTACTCTATAATATATATTTTCGAGCATATTAAAATTCTAAAAAAATTAAATTTTATTTAAAAATACACCATACTATCTATTTTTATATAAAATCTTAGTACAACTTAGAAAATTTATTGTAGCTAAAGAATTATATTTATGTAACATAAATTGATTCTAAAAAAAATACACATATGTAGGTATAATGTTATTTTTGTATATGAGATGAGTAATATTAAATTAATAAAATTTTTCAAGATTTTTTGAACACTTTATTGAAAATATAATGATGCATATATTTTTTAAGAGTAATATAGACAATCAAAAATTTTTATAAAAATTGATATTTATACATTCAGAATAGATAATTAAAAGAGATGTTAAAGATAAGTTAGAGATTTAATACATAAGAATATGATGGTATTTAGATATTTAATTATGAAATGATAGAGTGGTCTTTGTATTTCTTTATTAGGGTAAAATAGATATTCAAAAAATTTTCATGTTAAAGTTTTTTTATTAGTAGTATAGATTATAAGGTTTTTTGCTTACTTTCTTTCCTCTATTTTTTTATGAGTAATATTATTGGAACATAAAAAAATGATATAATAATGAGTCAAGTGATAGAAACTTAATAAAAAAAAGTGCAAGATTTACGGTCGTAACAAAACTATTAAACCACATTATTGACACATAATTAGGTCAATAAATTAGATCAATTTTTTAAATCTCAATAACATTATTATTTTTTTTAATCCTCATGACTATTTGTTTACAAGTGTATATTAAATAAAAAAATATCTTGTTATATGTAAGGGTATAATGGTAAATTTAATTTATATTCATTTTCTTTCATTTTATTTTTCCTCTAATACCAAACAATGAAAAAATCAATTCTTCCAACTTTCCATCCATTGTACCAAACAAAAAAGAGTGAAAAAGTGTTTCTTTCCATCGGGGATAGAAGTTTTATCCATCATCTTTTCCATCTCTCCTACCAAATGGATCATTATTCTTCTCTCATGTAAGTCAATAACTACTTAAGTGGGATTTATTTGAGATTTTATTATTGGTTAGTAATATCATGTCATTGTGACATAATATCAACGTTGCATTGAATATATTTTTTAATCAAACAAAACAAGGCACATGTAAAATTTTCAAATTTTATATAATTCTATTTTATTTCATTATTTATAACGGATACAAACAAATCGAGATAATTTTTATGATTAACAATGAATTTCAATATAATATCAATTTGGCACTTAATAGAGAGAGATAGAGAAACATTAAGGGCCTGTTTGGTTTGCGTCTCAAAAAAAAATATCTGAAAATTATTTTTGAAAAGAATTTTAAAAAACTATTTTTAGTGATTTTTTTTTTTTGTCGTCAAACTTGTTTGGTGATATGATTCTTAGAAATTAGCAAACATTGTTTAGACGGTAACCTAAAAAATAATAAAAACAAAAAATGTGGTGGTGAGAGTTATTTTTAAAAACACACAAAACAAATTTAATTTGTTCTCTAAATTTACTTATTTTTTGTTCTCAGTTTTCAAAAAATAACTAGTCATATAATTTTTTCCCTAAAAATTATTTCCAAAAACAAAAAAAAATAATTTATGAGATGTAACCAAACATGGACCAATTTTTTTCTATTTTTCATCCATCTATTTTTTTTTTCATACATGTTAATAGTATTATTATAATATGTGAGTGAAATACCAAGCATATGGGATAAGATATTGATGTTTCTTTTTTTCAAAAAGGGCCCAATAGGGAGAGCAAACGTGCGGCCTAAAGTCATTCAATTATTGGTGACTTTTCCATCACGTTGTCTCTTTGAATGTTGGAAAATTTGGCGTTGGATCCTTTTATATACACTTATTTAGAGATAAATTCGTCCAAAAAAAATTTGTTTAGTTTTAAGTCATTTTTTTGTCAATTTTACTATTGTAACCTTTAATTGTAGAAATGTTATAAACGATGTTTATGAACACAATAATTAGTCATATATATCACCTTCAAATTAGGTTATAATCTTTCAAGTCACAATGTTTTCTAATCCGAAAAATAAGAAATCAGTATTTACAAAAAATTGTTCATATTCAAATTTTAAACTCATTACATTCCATAAAATAAAATTTCAATTTACTATTTTAGTTTACTTTGGACTCCATTAACAAAATATTAATATTGAATATTAATATTTAAAAAATAACAATAGTAACATACTTAACAAAGACAGTAATATAGTCACTAAAAAAATAGTAACATGCTCACAAAAAAATAGTAACATGATAAAAAAGTAATAACAATTAGAAATTTAATTATATCAAAGTGAACATTGATCTTGTAACCAAAATTTAAGAGAACTCATACATTAATACTAAATTAAAAGTATTATAGATTTCGATTTGTTGATTTTTTTATTACGCAAGACAATTGAGTATTCCTTAGTTATGTTACTGTGGAAAAAGTTCATGTTATTGTACCTGAACCGAAAAATTGAGTTCAAAATTTTGATGTCTTGATGTTCACAATTGGTGTTAAGTGTCATAATTCAACTGTCGATTGTGTGTTATTGCTCGTCATTTTATAAATTTTCAATTTTTGGATCGTATTTTCACTAAAATCATTCGAAAATTGATGTTACTATAAAAAAAATTATTGTCTTGTATTTTGTAAAATTAGATGTGTTACTGAGTACAAAATTTTGAAGTTATTGTGAATATTAAAGTGTATGTTACATAATATACGTCTCAAGATTTGCAATTATATATTAAAATTTATTATAGTAACATTAGTGTTAATATAGTAATACGATTGTATTGATAACACGACCTTAATTGTAACTTCAATTATATAATAATATGAATGTTACTAACATTTGTGTTACTGAAACTCTGTTGACATTGTTCAACCTCCTTGTATTATACATTACTGTTGTTAAGGAAATTTTGTGATCTAATTTTGATTCAATAGACTAATAATTTATTCGTATATTAAACTTTTCATATATAACTATCAGAATATATAACTTTCATATAAAACTTCCGTTAATTATCATAATATTTAATAAATAGTTTTCATATACCACTTAATAAAGGGTTTTCATATATATTTAAATGATTTTATTTATGTGACTTTTCATAATTAGATTTTTCTAACACCGTTAGGGATAATTTTAAAATTTAAAAAATAAGTGAACTTACGTATCTACATATAAGTTTAAATATGAACTTATCCCCAAATAAGTTTCTTTTCAACACTCAAGCCATTATAAATCCATTTAAGAGGACTCGCTCTCAATTTTGACTTGAATGTTTTATTATTTCATCGTCCTCGACCCCAATGTCAATTTGCTTGTTCATCATACCACACCATATCACTTAAAAAAATCAACGTTGCTTCCCCAATGTCAATGGTCTATTGTTTTTTACGGAGGTTCCTTGTATATACTTTCTTTTCATGTACATGGATTAATCCCTCATTTATACATGATATATATAATTTATTAAGAAAAATAGATTTATATTGGTATTTTTGAAGGTGAAAAGATCCTTTTTTTTTCGACGAGTAATCTCTTTGAGAACATCTCCAACAGATGCTTCAAATGCCTAAAACAGACAAATTTTAGCTAATCAAAGCTAAAAATAATACTCCAGCAGATAATGTTTATATGTTGTAAAATAGATTTTTGCTACAGTGATGCTCTAAATATAGAGTATCACTGTAGCAATATGTAAACATAATATATATTATTTTTTCTCTTTTCCTCTCATTTCTTTCATTCTCTCTCTTTCTTCCTTTCAGTATTCCAAAAAAATATAATACAAAAGGAATGATAAATAGTAGTATTTAAAAGGAATAGTTAAAAATATAAAGAATCTGATGGAGTGTGTATTGAAAAAATGAGTAGTTAAAATAAAAAAAATTACTTTTTGAATAGCTAAAATAGTTACTATTGTTAGAGATGCTCTAAGTAGGATCTTGTTGGATCAACTCCCAAATAAAGCATCTTAGTTGCCTTCAATAAGCATCAATAAAATCTAAGAGTTACAAATAAGAATCTTACTTAAAATATTTAAATTTACGATTTGTTCCAAGTCCGTGACTTTGGTGAATTTTTTTTTTTTTTGGTTTAATGGTTTGATGTGTTCGAGTTAATTTATACATATTTTGATTAATATTTTTATTCGATCCACTCAAAAATAAATCATTCACACTGAAATTAAAATATTTATAAAAAATAAATCTTTTATAATCTAGTTCTAAAAATTTATCAGAATTTAAATTTAAAACATATCTCTGTTACTACTTTTAGCACTCCTTTATTTGCAAACATCAGATTCACTGCTCTTAGTCTCTTGGTTGCGCAAACCATGACATAATGAATATTTTTTTAAGTGATAATAACATTGCACTTTATAAACATGTCAAATATTATTCTACTAAAATTACATTTGTTTTTATTCTATTTAACTTGCATAATGGAACTTTATCATCGATGCATAAGATTTTCATTGAAAACGAATCCTATTGATTCATTGGGTGGGATGGCGGAGCCGACTAAGAATCAATTCATTTATTCTAAAAAGTGATGGATTAACCCTACAATTGAAATAGATAATGAAAGGGTTAATATTCACCCGTGAAAAACTTTCTTTTTTTTTTTGCTATATTTGAGGCAATTCAAACCGAAACGATAAATAAAGGTTCATTCTAACGCAAAATGCAAGAGATTTTAAATGTTGGATCCTAATTATGAATAGAGATTCTTGGATCAGTAGATCTTGTTAACTTTTTTTTTTTAATGAAAATCACTCTTCCAAGAGTCTCTAACTCTATTAATTTTAGATCCGTGATCAATATATATAAAGCTCTGGTTATATATTCCAAGAATAAGTTATGGTACTAATTTTTTTTTATACCTTATCACAATATATTAGGCCTGCTTTGATTTTTGAGTTTGATTTTTTTATAAAAAAATAATAATATTTTATGAATATAATAAACTAAAAAATTATGTGAGACCAGTAAAAAAACTAAAAAAAAAAAATCCCGTAAAATCNTAAGAAAGAAGGTGAAAATGCCCTTCTTCAAGAACCCCTTTTGAATGGTAGTGCTGGTAACGTTATAGAATCGAAAAAGTCCAGTGGGGGTGAAACTGTGACCCCTTATTCCAGTGCTAGTTTCTTTAGTGTCCTTACTTTCTCTTGGATGGGTACTTTGATTGCTGCCGGCTCCAAAAAAACTTTGGACCTCGAGGATGTTCCTCAGCTTGCCAGTATTGATAGTGTCAGGTCGGCTTTTCCAATTTTGAGAAATAAGGTAGAATCGGACTGTGAGAGTAGTAGTAAAGTGACGACATATGTGCTGGTGAAGGCTTTGATTTTCACGGTATGGAAGGAAATTCTATTATCAGCTTTTCTTGTGCTTGCTTACACATTGGCCTCGTATGTCGGCCCCTACCTCATTGATACTTTCGTTCAATACCTTAATGGTCGTCGCGAATTCAAAAACGAAGGTTATCTTTTGGTTTCTACTTTCTTCTTTGCAAAGCTAGTTGAGTGTCTTGCACAGAGGCACATGTTTTTTAAGCTCCAACAGGCTGGGTTTAGAGCCAGGGCTGCATTGGTTGCCATGATCTACAATAAGGGTTTGACCATTTCATGCCAATCAAAGCAGAGACACACTAGTGGGGAGATCATCAATTTCATGACAGTTGATGCGGAGAGGATTGGTGACTTTAGTTGGTATATTCATGATTCCTGGATGGTGCTCCTACAAGTTGGTTTGGCTTTGGCGATCTTATACAAAAACCTTGGGCTTGCTTCACTTGCTACATTTGTTGCTACTGTAATAGTGATGTTGGCAAATGTTCCTTTGGGGAAGTTGCAGGAGAAATTTCAGGAAAAATTAATGGCATCTAAAGATAAAAGAATGAAGTCGACGTCTGAAATTTTGAGGAACATGAGGATTCTAAAGCTTCAAGGTTGGGAGATGAAGTTTTTGTCTAAAATTGTCGAGCTCAGGAATACTGAGGAAGGATGCCTGAGAAGATTCGTGTACACTTCCGCGATGACCACTTTTGTTTTTTGGATTGCCCCTACATTTGTGTCTGTGGTCNGAGGAAGGATGGCTGAGAAGATTCGTTTACACTTCCGCGATGACCACTTTTGTTATTTGGATTGCCCCTACATTTGTGTCCGTGGCCACTTTTGGTGCTTGTATACTTATGGGAATCCCACTCGAATCAGGGAAGATATTGTCTGCACTTGCAACATTTAGAATACTTCAAGGGCCTATTTATAATCTTCCCGATACAATTTCGATGATTGCTCAGACTAAAGTTTCCCTTGACCGAATTGCTTCATTCCTCCGCCTTCATGACCTGCAGCCGGATGTTATACAGAAGTTGCCGAAAGGTACATCTGACACGGCCATTGAGATAGTTGATGGGAATTTTGCCTGGGATGTGACTTCTCCTACTCCAACTCTCAAAGATATAAATCTCAGAGTGTCTCATGGCATGAGGGTTGCTGTTTGTGGTACCGTTGGTTCAGGCAAGTCGAGCTTAATCTCTTCTATCTTGGGAGAAATGCCCAAAATATCAGGAGCTATTATGCTAAGTGGAACAAAGGCCTACGTTGCTCAGTCACCCTGGATACAGAGTGGGAAGATTGAGGAGAATATACTTTTTGGTAAGGAAATGGACAGAGAGCGGTACGAGAAGGTTCTTGAAGCATGTTCCTTAAAGAAAGACCTGGAAATTCTCTCCTGCGGTGATCAGACGGTTATAGGTGAGAGAGGAATCAATTTGAGTGGTGGACAGAAGCAGAGAATACAGATTGCGCGTGCCCTGTACCAAGATGCTGATATCTATCTATTTGATGATCCATTTAGTGCAGTGGATGCTCATACAGGATCACATCTTTTCAAGGTAACTGCTCTTCACTCTCTGCTCCTAATTAGTCTACAGTTATATTTTTTCTGGGAAGCATTATTCGTATTTGCCTTTTCATTTTGCATTGTTTTCACTGGAATTGGAGAGTTGCACCCAACAGGCGTAGTATGAATAGCATTTCCCCTTTTTGCTCTGTTTGACAAAGATCATTCACATTGTCATGAAAAGGAATCATGGTTTCTGTCTAATTATTACCACACTGATTTGGCCAAGTACTTGTAAAACAATTATTGCTGTATGCATATTATTGGATTGTTGTTTTCCTTGTAGAAGGTTAAAATTAAACTTTTATAGCTGCAATTCCATCTCCTTATGTCCTGCTTTGTTTACTTTGCTCATCTTCCACACTTCTTTTGTATTTAAATAAGGTAAATTGATGAAGTATGCTGTGATAATTGTTGTATGGCAGGAATGTTTACTGGGGCTGCTGGGTACGAAAACTGTAGTTTATGTTACTCATCAAGTGGAGTTCTTACCGTCTGCAGATCTGATCCTGGTGAGCTACTTCTTTGTTTCTTCATTGTCATTGTTGTAATGGACACAACTCACCCAATGCAATACTGTCATCAGGTCATGAAAAATGGGAGAATTACGCAAGCTGGAAAATATGAAGACATTCTAAATTCAGGAAGCGACTTCATGGAACTTGTGGTTGCCCATAAGGAAGCTTTATTGGCGCTTAATTCCGTGGAAACAAGTTCAGGCTCAGAAAAATTTAATATCAGCGAGGAACGAAATGGTATTGGGGGTGCTAAGAAGGTTCTCAAGGACGATAAAAGTGGAGTTGGTCAAAATGGCAAAGCAGATGATGCTGGGGGAGCAAAAGGTCAGCTTGTTCAAGAAGAAGAAAGAGAGAAAGGAAGAGTTGGTTTTTCGGTCTACTGGAAGTATATCACAACTGCGTATGGCGGAGCACTTGTGCCCTTTATATTATTGGCACAATTTTTCTTTCAGCTATTTCAAATTGGGAGCAATTACTGGATGGCATGGGCAACTCCGGTCTCAAGTAATGTACCGCCTCCTGTTGGAAGCTCGACTCTTCTAATTGTCTATGTAGCTTTGGCAATCGGAAGTTCTTTTTGCGTCCTTTCCAGGGCCTTACTTCTTGTGACGGCCGGGTACAAGACTGCCACATTATTGTTCAATAAAATGCATTTCTGCCTTTTTCGTGCCCCTATGTCTTTCTTTGATGCCACTCCTAGCGGAAGAATACTGACCAGAGTAAGTGAAATATGCATGTATTTGTTTGCTTATATAGTTGTTATTATTGTTCTGTTTTATGCTGCCTGATGATTTTACGTACTTTTACAACTCCAGAATTTTACTAAGCGAACCTATGTTCCTCTCACAGGCATCTACAGACCAAAGTGCAGTGGATTTGAACATTCCAGGTCAAGTTGCGTCTTTTGCCTTCTCAATAATACAACTCCTGGGAATTATTGCAGTGATGTCGCAGGTTACTTGGCAGGTCGTCATCATTTTTTTTCCTGTCATTGCCATTTGCATCTGGTTACAGGTAGATTTATAGTCCCTTCTCAGAATCTTATAAAATAATTTCAAATTATTGGGTATTGTTTCGTTGTACCACCAGAGCCTCAAACCTTGTGGGCACATGGATTTGCTATATTCTTGTTATTTTATTTAACCTATGCCTAAGTTGAGGACATCTCTGTTAATGCATGATTTAGTAGTTCCTCATGATCTTTTTATTGCAGCAATATTACATACCATCAGCACGAGAATTGGCACGGTTAATTGGAGTTTGCAAAGCTCCAATTATACAGAATTTTGCTGAAACAGTCTCAGGATCAACTACGATTAGAAGTTTTGATCAGGAATCTAGATTCCAGGACACAAATATGAAATTGATAGATGGGTATTCTCGACCAAAGTTTCACAGTTCTGGTGCAATGGAGTGGCTATGCTTTCGCTTGGATATGTTGTCTTTAATTACATTTGCCTCTTCCTTGGTTTTTTTGATCTCTGTTCCGGTGGGAGCAATTGATCCGAGTAAGTGATTCTTGTTTATCATCCATGTCAAGTATCCTTTGCTTCTGCAATTGTGAATGGTTTGAAGAATACATGACACACTCTCTTTTATCCCCTTGTGTGTTTAAAGGTGTTGCGGGATTAGCAGTAACATATGGGCTTAATTTGAACATGTTACAAGCTTGGGTCGTATGGAATCTTTGTAATCTAGAGAATAAAATTATATCAGTTGAAAGAATACTTCAATACATTTCTCTCCCCAGTGAGCCTCCTCTTGTTATAGAATCTGCCAGGCCAGAGGCAGACGGTCACTGGCCATCACATGGTAAAGTTGACATTCGTGATCTGAAGGTAATTTTGATTCTTTGTTGGAATTCCTCTATGCCAAATTAGTTCTCAAAGTAATATGTAGGGTCATTCATGGGTTCATTCTCCACAATAGATGTCTATATGGATTTTAATAATGCCAAGCATTGATATAGGTGCGATATGCCCCACACATGCCACTTGTGTTACGTGGCCTCACATGCACTTTCCCTGGAGGAAAGAAGACTGGCATTGTAGGAAGGACGGGCAGTGGTAAATCAACACTTATACAGACACTCTTCCGTATTGTTGAACCAGCTGGTGGACACATTTTTATAGATGATATCAACATCTCTTCGATCGGGCTGCATGATTTAAGATCTAGATTGAGCATAATTCCACAGGACCCAACCATGTTTGAGGGGACGATACGAAGCAACCTGGATCCACTTGAAGAGCATACGGACGAACAGATTTGGGAGGTGGGCATGGCTTTATTTGATGTTTATACTTGTTTGGAACAAAAAGAATATGCAAATGTCCGGGATTGATTTCATAATTCTGTAAATATGCTGTTAAGGCTGCGTAGTTAACTAATTTTCATTTGTTTAGGCTCTCGATAAGTGCCAGCTTGGAGACGAGGTTAGGAAGAAGGAAGGCAAACTTGATTCAGCAGGTTTGCTTTATTTCCACTTTCACATAAACTCCATAGATTTCTTTAACTCCTATAATCACTGGAATTCTTATTTCTCATTGTTCCTGTGATTTTTTCAGTTAATGAGAATGGAGAGAATTGGAGTGTGGGTCAAAGACAGCTGGTCTGTCTTGGCCGTGTTCTACTGAAGAAAAGCAAGGTTTTGGTGCTTGATGAGGCAACAGCATCAGTTGATACAGCGACTGATAATCTGATTCAGCAAACCCTGAGGCAACACTTCTCCGACTCCACAGTCATAACCATTGCACATAGAATAACATCTGTGCTCGACAGTGACATGGTCCTACTATTAGATCTTGGTTAGATCACATTCAGCCTTCAGTACATATTATTATCTATCCTTGAGGCTTTGGAGTAAAATCATCTTGATTTTTTCATTCTTCCTCTGGTGCAGGATTAATCGAGGAATACGATACTCCAACCAAGTTGCTGGAAAACAAGTCATCTTCGTTTGCTAGGCTCGTAGCAGAGTATAGTGTGAGATCAAAATGATGATGACCATCAAGTTGTAGTTATGTTCTCAGGTACAATTTGCCCCAATGGATGGGGCATCTTCTATGTTCCAAATTATTCTCCTATTTGAGTGTATGTGACGTGTGGAAAGCCAACTTATACGTGCGTATATGTTCTACGCAAGATGCGTTATGAATAATCAATAAAGAATTGGTACCGAGTATTATTATGTTGGTAGAGATGAGTTTGACAGGTTTTAAGAATTTGCTTGGGCATGTTTGGGATAGAGAAGATATGTATGGTGGTTTTTCTTTTTCTTTTTCTTTGTTAACTGATTTTGGTCTTGTTTTATGGTATGCATGTTTACATAGAAAAACTAAACGGCACGCCACTACCCCCACATAGTCCAACTCACGTGCTTCATTTTTTGTTTTTGGGGCGTTTTGTCAAGCACATGGATAGAAAAATGCATGANTACCCCCACATAGTCCAACTCACGTGCTTCATTTTTTGTTTTTGGGGCGTTTTGTCAAGCACATGGATAGAAAAATGCATGAAAAATTGTAAGGCGAGAAAATGACAGGAAACTTTCACTCAAATGGGGTATATGATGGGGGACAAAGATTTTTGGAGTAGGGCAATTTACATGGTACTGTGCCACTACTAGATTCCAAGGTGGCCCAATTTGCCAATCAGCTAAGTGATTCTGAATCTTTGAGTCTAATTACGGTAATGAAAAATAAATATTTTTTTCAATCAAATAAAACAAGGCACGTGTAAACTTTTTGTAATTTATAATTCTATTTTATTTTATTATTTTTAAGATCAACGGATACAAACAAATCAAGATACCATTTACAATTAACAATGAATTTCAATATAATAATACCACCATCTCAGTACTTAATGCTAGTATTACTATTTTCTATTACTAAAGTAAGCTACAGAGCTGCTGGAGGGAGGGAGGAAGAGAGAGAGATTCTTTGTTTGGTTTATATCTTAAAGTATTCGAAACAGTTTTTAGGAAGAGTNCGGATACAAACAAATCAAGATACCATTTACAATTAACAATGAATTTCAATATAATACCACCATCTCAGTACTTAATGCTAGTATTACTATTTTCTATTACTGAAGTAAGCTACAGAGCTGCTGGAGGGAGGGAGGGAGGGAGGAAGAGAGAGAGATTCTTTGTTTGGTTTATATCTTAAAAAATAGTATTCGAAACAGTTTTTAGGAAGAGTTTTGAAAATTATTTTTGCTATTTTTTATGTCGCAGAACTTGTTTGGTTATATGATTCAAAAAATAGATCTACGACATAAAAATCAGTAAAATTTATTTAAAAAATAATCCAAAAATAATAAAAATAGTAATGTGGTGGTGGTGGGAGTGTGTGTGGTTGGTCGTGGTGATGGTGAAAGGGTGGTGGAAAAGTGGTGGTGGAAGTGTGGTGGTTGTGAAAGTGTGGTGGTGGTGGTGGTGGTAGAAGTGTGGTGGTGGTGGTGATAGTTTCTAAATTTTGAAAAGTTTATTTTTAAAATCGCACAAAATTTCTTTAACTTATTTTTTATTTTATTCTCAATTTAAAAAAAAAACCAGTTAAATAACTTGTTTTTCCAAAATTGTTTTTAAAAATAAAAAATAATTTCTGAAATACAAACCAAACATGACATACTTTTTTTCTCATTTTTCATTTATCCATTTTTCTTCGGACCAAACATGTTAATCTATATAATAAAACACATAAGAAATTGAATTTTATCTCTTATAAGAATTATCATATCACTTATTTCTATAACATGTTCAATCATTTAATATTTGATTAATTTATAATTTAACATATTTTTTTCAGTTATTATCTATACNTGCTTGGGCATGTTTGGGATAGAGAAGATATGTATGGTGGTTTTTCTTTTTCTTTGTTAACTGATTTTGGTCTGGTTTTATGGTATGCATGTTTACATAGAAAAACTAAACGGCACGCCACTACCCCCACCCCCACATAGTCCAACTCACGTGCTTCATTTTTTGTTTTTGGGGCGTTTTGTCAAGCACATGGATAGAAAAAATTGTAAGGCGAGAAAATGACAGGAAACTTTCACTCAAATGGGGTATATGATGGGGGACAAAGATTTTTGGAGTAGGGCAATTTACATGGTACTGTGCCACTACTAGATTCCAAGGTGGCCCAATTTGCCAATCAGCTAAGTGATTCTGAATCTTTGAGTCTAATTACGGTAATGAAAAATAAATATTTTTTTCAATCAAATAAAACAAGGCACGTGTAAACTTTTTGTAATTTATAATTCTATTTTATTTTATTATTTTTAAGATCAACGGATACAAACAAATCAAGATACCATTTACAATTAACAATGAATTTCAATATAATACCACCATCTCAGTACTTAATGCTAGTATTACTATTTTCTATTACTGAAGTAAGCTACAGAGCTGCTGGAGGGAGGGAGGAAGAGAGAGAGATTCTTTGTTTGGTTTATATCTTAAAGTATTCGAAACAGTTTTTAGGAAGAGTTTTGAAAATTATTTTTGCTATTTTTTATGTCGCAGAACTTGTTTGGTTATATGATTCAAAAAATAGATCTACGACATAAAAATCAGTAAAATTTATTTAAAAAATAATCCAAAAATAATAAAAATAGTAATGTGGTGGTGGTGGGAGTGTGTGTGGTTGGTCGTGGTGATGGTGAAAGGGTGGTGGAAAAGTGGTGGTGGAAGTGTGGTGGTTGTGAAAGTGTGGTGGTGGTGGTGGTGGTAGAAGTGTGGTGGTGGTGGTGATAGTTTCTAAATTTTGAAAAGTTTATTTTTAAAATCGCACAAAATTTCTTTAACTTATTTTTTATTTTATTCTCAATTTAAAAAAAAAACCAGTTAAATAACTTGTTTTTCCAAAATTGTTTTTAAAAATAAAAAATAATTTCTGAAATACAAACCAAACATGACATACTTTTTTT
>CAUOFW020004713.1:272989-294274 GCA_963454935.2 Ilex paraguariensis
TGGGCATAAAATAAAAGTTTGAAAAGTAAAATTAAAAAGTTAGAGTTAAAAAAACACTTAAAACCGTTTGCACTGTTTTAAAAAAAATCGATTTTTTCTTGGAAGTTTTTGGATAATTCTCATTTTTGAGCTATTCCTTGGTGATGATAAAAGCTTTTTTTGTTCAAAAAATTGATGAAAAAACAGTTCAATAAACCTGAGTTCAAACTATTCAATTTTTTTTTTCTCAAAAAGAAACTAAGGTTTTAAATCAATCCTAAACACGCCTATTGATAATGGTCATATCATCCAATATTAAATTTTCGATCTTAAATTATATATCAAATGAATTGAGATTTTGGGATGAATAGACCCGTCAACATTTTTTTTTTTTTTAAGAAAACTAATTCATCCAAGGTCTCGGACTCTCTATTTATTTTAGATCCCAAATTAAGAAAGCATAGAATTTTCCATAAATTATTGTCCCGTGATCAATATATGAAGCTCTTATCATATATTTTTAGAATAAGTTATGGTACTATNACAATATTTGAAAAATAGTTCATAGACCCACTCAACTCGACTGACCTAGTGGTATTATATGACTAATGTGAGTGAAGTACCAAGCATTTAGGATGATACACGCGGCGTAAAGTCATTCAATTATCCGGAAACTTTTTCAGTCACATGTTCTCTTAAAATGTTTTATTATTTCTTTGTCCCCCACCCTAATGTCAATTCACTTGCTCACCACACAACAGTACACTACAAAAGCATGTTGTTTCTCCAATGTCATTGGATTATTTATTTTTAGAGACGGAGATTCCTCTCGTATACTTCGATTAATCTATGATATATATATCATTTATTAAAAAAAATTTAAGAGGTCAAAATAGATTTAGATTGACACTTTTTAAAGGTAAAATTTTTTTTCCAATAAATAATCTTTGTAAGTAAGGTCTCGTAGGATCAACTCCTCCATAAAATATCTTAGCTACCTTCAATCACCCATTAATGATAAGTATTCATAAAATCTTAGAGTTACACACAAAAATCGAACTTAAAATATTTAAATTTATGATTGACTCTAAGCCTTTCCCCCTATTGAGATCTCCTGTCGGAATATTATTGGTCCATGACTTTGATGGAATTTTTTTTTAGTTTAACGATTAGTGGTGTTTGAATCAATTTATACATATTTTGATTAATCTTTTTTTCGATCCAGTTAAAAATAAATTATCCACTTAAGACTATAATATTAATGAGAAATAATTTTTTCAAAAGCTTGACATCTGACATCTCATTTTTATCGTTCATGGTATAGTACAAAATGCATTACGCCTTAAGGTCCACGTAAGAGGAAATCATAGTGTCATGTCCCATTCGAATCTCACCCCTGAATTATTGGTCCATTCGTAAGAACAGTGGACAAATAATGGAAACAAACAGGGAATTTGACGATGTACACAATAATTTTGGACAAGATTAACAATTGAGTGTGTAATAAAGTGTAATTAATAGACAATAAATAAAATAATTAATGACAGTAAAATAAATATGCAGTCAATGTATAAATATATAGTGGTTCAGTTCTAATGACTTATTCCATTCTAAAAAATGACAATTGTAGCTAAGGGGCTCTTATTGATGAATAAGGTAAACGGGAGAGAGAGTAATGATTAACTCCGAAAGAGATATAATAATTATGAGAGAGAAGTTATGTGTGTGTAGGAAGGTGTAGAAAAGTGTGGCGAGATGCAAAAATGTGTCATCTCATATAGAGAGGATTTATAATTTATAGACATAGTGAGGTGGTGACGTGAGTGTAAGGGTACTAATTTTTCGGGGAGGATAGTTACAAAAGATAAGTACACTAAAGGTAGTCTTGATTTTTGGGAGGGAGTATCCCGATAATTGCTCCTCATGTGCTCTAATTCTTTTTGGACTCCTTGGAACTTGGAGTAGGTCAGATTGGCAAATTGGTCTCGACCTGCCTTTTAGTTGATTTGGACTTACTGAATTTATTGGGTCTAACATGATCAGATTTGAGCTCATCATAATTTTTCATCCATATCAATCACATTATTTTTTGCTTTTCATGATGCAACGTTAACTGTTTTATAAAAGGGTAATACTTTTTAAATTTGAAAAATATAATCTAATTTATGGACAAAAAAATATATAATACTACATGGTTCAATAAAAAAATTTAACATTCTTTAAAAATTGGACTTGTTTGGAACTGATTTTTGTGGGCATAAAATAAAAGTTTGAAAAGTAAAATTAAAAAGTTAGAGTTAAAAAAACACTTAAAACCGTTTGCACTGTTTTAAAAAAAATCGATTTTTTCTTGGAAGTTTTTGGATAATTCTCATTTTTGAGCTATTCCTTGGTGATGATAAAAGCTTTTTTTGTTCAAAAAATTGATGAAAAAACAGTTCAATAAACCTGAGTTCAAACTATTCAATTTTTTTTTTCTCAAAAAGAAACTAAGGTTTTAAATCAATCCTAAACACGCCTATTGATAATGGTCATATCATCCAATATTAAATTTTCGATCTTAAATTATATATCAAATGAATTGAGATTTTGGGATGAATAGACCCGTCAACATTTTTTTTTTTTTTAAGAAAACTAATTCATCCAAGGTCTCGGACTCTCTATTTATTTTAGATCCCAAATTAAGAAAGCATAGAATTTTCCATAAATTATTGTCCCGTGATCAATATATGAAGCTCTTATCATATATTTTTAGAATAAGTTATGGTACTATTTTTTTTTTCATGTCTTATCACAATATATTATCTTTAATATTTAAGTCACATCTTACAAAAAAAAATTAAAATTAACCATTGAATATCGATATTTAAGATTGTCAAAATATAACATCACTCGTTAATACGACACAGACATACACGAAATTAGAAGATTTAAGTCTTTCTTAAATAAGTAAATTTAATACGGTACAATTAATAAATGAATTAAATATAAGTAAAATTAATCAAAAAAATATATAATACAACTCATTTAAATATCGATTATATATAACATAAATTAGATATGATACGATTTGTCAAATATAAATTAATAAATAAATTTATTATAAAAAAATATTTTTTAACATAAATTCAATAAAAATCCTGTATCACCGGAAACGATTGACAAATCTATCGGTACCGTAGAACGTGATGCTTTGATAATCACAAAGTATTAATATAAGAGGACTCAGTTGTAATATACAGGTGTAGGATTACACCTCTTCGGAATTTTATTATCACTCGTCTCCTTCCACGGCACTCTCCCTTTGTCTCTCTTCCCAAAAAGGATTCTCTTCTCTCTCTAAACTGGGAAAATGCCAACCTTTTTGTCCACTTGTCTTCGCCGGTCGTTGCTCTCTCGGTCAACTGAGTCTTGCTCACCACTTAATCCTACGCCCAGGGAAGCCCACCTTTGACTACAGGCTACTCTTTCCCTCTCTCCTAATCATATAAGAACACATCTTGTATCCATATATATACATGCACCACACTGTATCACCATACAATATCACTCTGATATTTTAAAACCTAATACAACAATAGACTGNTGTCCCATTCGAATCTCACCCCTGAATTATTGGTCCATTCGTAAGAACAGTGGACAAATAATGGAAACAAACAGGGAATTTGACGATGTACACAATAATTTTGGACAAGATTAACAATTGAGTGTGTAATAAAGTGTAATTAATAGACAATAAATAAAATAATTAATGACAGTAAAATAAATATGCAGTCAATGTATAAATATATAGTGGTTCAGTTCTAATGACTTATTCCATTCTAAAAAATGACAATTGTAGCTAAGGGGCTCTTATTGATGAATAAGGTAAACGGGAGAGAGAGTAATGATTAACTCCGAAAGAGATATAATAATTATGAGAGAGAAGTTATGTGTGTGTAGGAAGGTGTAGAAAAGTGTGGCGAGATGCAAAAATGTGTCATCTCATATAGAGAGGATTTATAATTTATAGACATAGTGAGGTGGTGACGTGAGTGTAAGGGTACTAATTTTTCGGGGAGGATAGTTACAAAAGATAAGTACACTAAAGGTAGTCTTGATTTTTGGGAGGGAGTATCCCGATAATTGCTCCTCATGTGCTCTAATTCTTTTTGGACTCCTTGGAACTTGGAGTAGGTCAGATTGGCAAATTGGTCTCGACCTGCCTTTTAGTTGATTTGGACTTACTGAATTTATTGGGTCTAACATGATCAGATTTGAGCCCATCATAATTTTTCATCCATATCAATCACATTATTTTTTGCTTTTCATGATGCAACGTTAACTGTTTTATAAAAGGGTAATACTTTTTAAATTTGAAAAATATAATCTAATTTATGGACAAAAAAATATATAATACTACATGGTTCAATAAAAAAATTTAACATTCTTTAAAAATTGGACTTGTTTGGAACTGATTTTTGTGGGCATAAAATAAAAGTTTGAAAAGTAAAATTAAAAAGTTAGAGTTAAAAAAACACTTAAAACCGTTTGCACTGTTTTAAAAAAAATCGATTTTTTCTTGGAAGTTTTTGGATAATTCTCATTTTTGAGCTATTCCTTGGTGATGATAAAAGCTTTTTTTGTTCAAAAAATTGATGAAAAAACAGTTCAATAAACCTGAGTTCAAACTATTCAATTTTTTTTTTCTCAAAAAGAAACTAAGGTTTTAAATCAATCCTAAACACGCCTATTGATAATGGTCATATCATCCAATATTAAATTTTCGATCTTAAATTATATATCAAATGAATTGAGATTTTGGGATGAATAGACCCGTCAACATTTTTTTTTTTTTTAAGAAAACTAATTCATCCAAGGTCTCGGACTCTCTATTTATTTTAGATCCCAAATTAAGAAAGCATAGAATTTTCCATAAATTATTGTCCCGTGATCAATATATGAAGCTCTTATCATATATTTTTAGAATAAGTTATGGTACTATTTTTTTTTTCATGTCTTATCACAATATATTATCTTTAATATTTAAGTCACATCTTACAAAAAAAAATTAAAATTAACCATTGAATATCGATATTTAAGATTGTCAAAATATAACATCACTCGTTAATACGACACAGACATACACGAAATTAGAAGATTTAAGTCTTTCTTAAATAAGTAAATTTAATACGGTACAATTAATAAATGAATTAAATATAAGTAAAATTAATCAAAAAAATATATAATACAACTCATTTAAATATCGATTATATATAACATAAATTAGATATGATACGATTTGTCAAATATAAATTAATAAATAAATTTATTATAAAAAAATATTTTTTAACATAAATTCAATAAAAATCCTGTATCACCGGAAACGATTGACAAATCTATCGGTACCGTAGAACGTGATGCTTTGATAATCACAAAGTATTAATATAAGAGGACTCAGTTGTAATATACAGGTGTAGGATTACACCTCTTCGGAATTTTATTATCACTCGTCTCCTTCCACGGCACTCTCCCTTTGTCTCTCTTCCCAAAAAGGGTTCTCTTCTCTCACTAAACTGGGAAAATGCCAACCTTTTTGTCCACTTGTCTTCGCCGGTCGTTGCTCTCTCGGTCAACTGAGTCTTGCTCACCACTTAATCCTACGCCCAGGGAAGCCCACCTTTGACTACAGGCTACTCTTTCCCTCTCTCCTAATCATATAAGAACACATCTTGTATCCATATATATACATGCACCACACTGTATCACCATACAATATCACTCTGATATTTTAAAACCTAATACAACAATAGACTGACATAGTCACACCCATTCACCAACAGAGACCAAAAAGCTCCACAAACAACGCAGGTTCTTCAAGAAGCATCAAATAAGGGTATGTCTGTGTTCCTCTCCCACTTATATTCAATGAGGTACGTCGTAGGAGGTGATTTCCTCCTCAATCCCATTCTCTTACGCGGGTTTTCTGGTTCTGTGCACCTAGTTTTGTTGCTTATTCTATTTATCTCATGGGTTTGCAAGAAAATTAGGATCAATAAGACTGAGGGCCAAAAACAGAGTGTTAGAATCACCAGGTTCTCGTATCACAAACGAACTATGTTTTTTTGTCTGGGTCTGTCACTGTTTAATCTTGTTCTGTGCTTATTGAGCCACTTCTATTGGTATAGAAATGGTTGGTCTGAGGAAAAGGTTGTGACCCTTTTAGATTTGGTAATCAAGACACTTGCTTGGTTAGTTCTCTCTGTTTTCTTGCACACCCAGTTCTTTAATTCAGGTGCATCAAAGTTCCCAGTTGCTTTAAGAGTTTGGTGGGGGTTTTTCTTCTCTATATCTTGTTATTCCCTTGCTGTGGACTTTGTTTATTACAAAAAGCACCGAGCTTTACCAGTTCAATTTTGGGTGTCTGACATAGTTTGTAGTACTTCTGGGTTGTTCTTCTGTTTTGTGGGGTTTTTAGGTAAGAAAGAAGGTGAAAATGCCCTTCTTCAAGAACCCCTTTTGAATGGTAGTGCTGGTAACGTTATAGAATCGAAAAAGTCCAGTGGGGGTAAAACTGTGACCCCTTATTCCAGTGCTAGTTTCTTGAGTGTCCTTACTTTCTCTTGGATGGGTACTTTGATTGCTGCCGGCTCCAAAAAAACTTTGGACCTCGAGGATGTTCCTCAGCTTGCCAGTATTGATAGTGTCAGGTCGGCTTTTCCAATTTTGAGAAATAAGGTAGAATCGGACTGTGAGAGTAGTAGTAAAGTGACGACATATGTGCTGGTGAAGGCTTTGATTTTCACGGTATGGAAGGAAATTCTATTATCAGCTTTTCTTGTGCTTGCTTACACATTGGCCTTGTATGTCGGCCCCTACCTCATTGATACTTTCGTTCAATACCTCAATGGTCATCGTGAATTCAAAAACGAAGGTTATTTTTTGGTTTCTACTTTCTTCATTGCAAAGTTGGTTGAGTGTCTGGCACAGAGACACCGGTTCTTTAAGGTCCAGCAGGCTGGATTCAGAGCCAGGGCTGCATTGGTTGCCATGATCTACAATAAGAGTTTGTCCCTTGCATGCCAATCAAAGCAAAGCCACACAAGTGGGGAGATAATCAATTTCATGACAGTTGATGCTGAGAGGATTGGTGACTTCAGTTGGTATATGCATGATCCCTGGATGCTGCTCCTACGAGTTGGTTTGGCTTTGGCGATCTTATACAAAAACCTTGGGCTTGCTTCACTTGCTACGTTTGTTGCTACTGTAATAGTGATGTTGGCAAATGTTCCTTTGGGGAAGTTGCAGGAGAAATTTCAGGAAAAACTAATGGCATCTAAAGATCAAAGGATGAAGTCGACGTCTGAAATTTTGAGGAACATGAGGATTCTAAAGCTTCAAGGTTGGGAGATGAAGTTTTTGTCTAAAATTGTCGAGCTCAGGAATACTGAGGCAGGATGGCTGAGAAGATACATGTACACTTCCGCGATGACCACTTTTGTTTTTTGGATTGCCCCTACATTTGTGTCTGTGGTCACTTTTGGTGCTTGTATTCTTTTGGGAATCCCACTCGAATCAGGGAAGATGTTGTCTGCACTTGCAACGTTTAGAATACTTCAGCAGCCTATTTATGATCTTCCCGATACAATTTCAATGATTGCTCAGACTAAAGTTTCCCTTGACCGAATTGCTTCATTTCTTCGTCTTCATGACCTGCAGCCGGATGCTATACAGAAGTTGCCGAGAGGTACATCTGACACGGCCATTGAGATAGTTGATGGGAATTTTGCCTGGGATGTGACTTCTCCTAATCCAACTCTCAAAGATATAAATCTCAGAGTGTCTCATGGCATGAGGGTTGCTGTTTGTGGTACCGTTGGTTCAGGCAAGTCAAGCTTAATCTCTTCTATCTTGGGAGAAATGCCCAAAATATCAGGAGCTATTATGCTAAGTGGAACAAAGGCCTACGTTGCTCAGTCACCCTGGATACAGAGTGGGAAGATTGAGGAGAATATACTTTTTGGTAAGGAAATGGACAGAGAGAGGTATGAGAAGGTTCTTGAAGCATGTGCCTTAAAGAAAGACCTGGAAATTCTCTCCTTCGGTGATCAGACAGTTATAGGTGAGAGAGGAATCAATTTGAGTGGTGGACAGAAGCAGAGAATACAGATTGCGCGTGCCCTGTACCAAGATGCTGATATCTATCTATTTGATGATCCATTTAGTGCAGTGGATGCTCATACAGGATCACATCTTTTCAAGGTAACTGCTCTTCACTCTCTGCTCCTAATTAGTCTACAGTTATATTTTTTCTGGGAAGCATTATTCGTATTTGCCTTTTCATTTTGCATTGTTTTCACTGGAATTGGAGAGTTGCACCCAACAGGCGTAGTATGAATAGCATTTCCCCTTTTTGCTCTGTTTGACAAAGATCATTCACATTGTCATGAAAAGGAATCATGGTTTCTATCTAATTATTACCACACTGATTTGGCCAAGTACTTGTAAAACAATTATTGCTGTATGCATATTATTGGATTGTTGTTTTCCTTGTAGAAGGTTAAAATTAAACTTATATAGCTGCAATTCCATCTCCTTATGTCCTGCTTTGTTTACTTTGCTCATATTCCACTCTTCTTTTGTATTTAAATAAGGTAAATTGATGAAGTATGATGTGATAATTGTTGTATGGCAGGAATGTTTACTGGGGCTGCTGGGTACGAAAACTGTAGTTTATGTTACTCATCAAGTGGAGTTCTTACCGTCTGCAGATCTTATCCTGGTGAGCTACTTCTTTGTTTCTTCATTGCTACTGTTGTTATTGTGGTTATGGACACAACTCACCCAATGTAATACTGTCATCAGGTCATGAAAAATGGGAGAATTACGCAAGCTGGAAAATATGACGACATTCTAAATTCAGGAAGCGACTTTATGGAACTTGTGGGTGCCCATAAGGAAGCTTTATTGGTGCTTGATTCTGTAGAAACACATTCAGGCTCGGGAAAATCAAATATTAACGAGGAAGTTGATGGTATTGGGGATGCTAAGAAGGTGCTCAAGGATGAGAAAACTGCAGTTGGTCAAAATGGCAAAGCAGATGATGTTGGGGGGCCAAAAGGTCAGCTTGTTCAAGAAGAAGAAAGAGAGAAAGGTAAAGTTGGTTTTTCAGTCTACTGGAAATATATCACTACCGCGTATGGAGGAGCACTTGTGCCCTTTATATTATTGGCACAAGTTTTCTTTCAGCTACTTCAAATTGGGAGCAATTACTGGATGGCATGGGCAACTCCGGTCTCAAGTAATGTACCGCCTCCTGTTGGAGGCTCGACTCTTCTAATTGTCTATGTAGCTTTGGCAATCGGAAGTTCTTTTTGCATCCTTTCCAGGGCCTTGCTTCTGGTGCCGGCCGGGTACAAGACTGCCACAATCCTGTTCAATAAAATGCATTTCTGCCTTTTGCGCGCCCCTATGTCTTTCTTTGATTCCACCCCTAGCGGACGGATACTGAACAGAGTAAGTGAAATTTGCATTTATTTATTTGCTTATACAGTTGTTATTATTGTTCTGTTTTATGTTTTCTACAACAGGAGTGCTCAATGATTTTACATACTTTTACAACTCCAGAATTTTACTGTGCCAAGCTATGTTCCTCTCACAGGCATCTACAGATCAAAGTGCAGTTGATTTGGACATTCCATTTCAAGTTGGGACTTTTGCCTTCTCAATAATACAACTCCTTGGAATTATTGCAGTGATGTCGCAGGTTGCTTGGCAGGTCTTCCTCATTTTTATTCCTGTCATTACAATTTGCATCTGGTTACAGGTAGACTTATAGTCCCTTCTCAGAATCTTATAAAGTAATTTCAAATTATTGGGTATCGTTTCGTTGTACCACCAGAATCTCAAACCTTGTGGGCACATGGATTTGCTATGTTCTTGTTGTTTTATTTAACCTATGCCTAAGTTGAGGACGTCTTTGTTAATGCATGATTGTAGCAGTTCCTTATGATCTTCTTCATTGCAGCAATATTACATACCAGCAGCACGAGAATTGGCACGGTTAATTGGAGTGTGCAAAGCTCCAGTTATACAGCATTTTGCTGAAACAATCTCAGGATCAACTACGATTAGAAGTTTTGATCAGGAATCTAGATTCCGGGACACAAATATGAAATTGATAGATGGGTATTCTCGACCAAAGTTTCACAGTTCTGGTGCAATGGAGTGGCTATGCATTCAGTTGGATATGTTGTCTTTAATTACATTCGCCTCATCCTTGGTTTTTTTGATCTCTGTTCCGGTGGGAGCAATTGATCCAAGTAAGTGATTCTTGTTAATCATCTATGACAAGCATCAATTGCTTCTGCAATTGTGAATGGTTTGAAGAATACATGACACTTTCTTTTCTCCCCTTCTGTATGTAAAGGTGTTGCGGGATTAGCAGTGACATATGGGCTTAATTTGAACATGATACAAGCTTGGGTCATACGGAATCTTTGTAATCTAGAGAATAAAATTATATCAGTTGAAAGGATACTTCAATACACTTCTCTTCCCAGTGAGCCTCCTCTTGTTATAGAATCTGCCAGGCCAGAGGCAGATGGTCACTGGCCGTCACATGGTAAAGTTGACATTTGTGATCTAAAGGTAATTTTGATTCTTTGTTGGAATTCCTCTATGCCAAATTAGTTCTCAAAGTAATATGTAGGGTCATTCCTGGGTTCTTTCTCCATAATTGATGTCTATATGCATTTTAATAATGCCAAGCATTGATATAGGTGCGATATGCCCCACACATGCCACTTGTGTTAAGAGGCCTCACGTGCACTTTCCCCGGAGGAAAGAAGACTGGCATTGTAGGAAGAACGGGCAGTGGTAAATCAACACTTATACAGACACTCTTCCGTATTGTTGAACCCGCTGGTGGACACATTTTTATAGATGATATCAACATCTCTTCGATCGGGCTGCATGATTTAAGATCTAGATTGAGCATAATTCCACAGGACCCAACCATGTTTGAGGGGACGATACGAAGCAACCTGGATGCGCTTGAAGAGCATACGGACGAACAGATTTGGGAGGTGGGCATGGTTTTATTTGACGTTTGTGCCCGTTTGGAACAAAAATGGGAAAAATGCAAATGTCAGGGATTGATTTAAAAATTTTTACGGCGGCGTAGTTAACTGTTTTTCGTTTGTTTAGGCTCTCGATAAGTGCCAGCTTGGAGAGGAGGTTAGGAAGAAGGAAGGCAAACTTGATTCAGCAGGTTTGCTTTATTTCCACTTTCACATAAACTTCAGAGATTTCTTTAACCCCTATAATCACTGGAATTCTTATTTCTTATTGTTCCTATGATTTTTTCAGTTAATGAGAATGGAGAGAATTGGAGTGTGGGTCAAAGACAGCTGGTCTGTCTTGGCCGTGTGCTACTGAAGAAAAGCACGGTTTTGGTGCTTGATGAGGCTACAGCATCAGTTGATACAGCAACTGATAATCTGATTCAGCAAACCTTGAGGCAACACTTCTTCGACTCCACAGTCATAACCATTGCACATAGAGTAACATCTGTGCTCGGCAGTGACATGGTCCTACTATTAGATCATGGTTAGATCACGTTCAGCCTTCAGTACATATTATTATCCTTGAGGCTTTGGAGTAAAATCATCTTTAGACTTTTTCATTTTTCCTCTGGTGCAGGATTAATCGAGGAATACGATACTCCAACAAAATTGCTGGAAAACAAGTCATCTTCATTTGCTAAGCTCGTAGCAGAGTACAGCGTGAGATCAAATTCTAGTTACGAGACTTCGAGAACTTTGGATGCCGGACCACACCATTAATGGCTGATGTTATGCGATGATGATGACCTTCAGGTTGTAGTTATTGTCTCAGGTACAATTTGCCCTAATGGATGGGGCATCTTCTATGATCCAAACGGTTTTCCTATTTGAGTGTATGTGATATATGGAAAGC
Organism: Ilex paraguariensis; assembly: GCA_963454935.2. Classification (NCBI taxonomy): domain Eukaryota; kingdom Viridiplantae; phylum Streptophyta; class Magnoliopsida; order Aquifoliales; family Aquifoliaceae; genus Ilex; species Ilex paraguariensis. The sequence continues at coordinate 284,927 of CAUOFW020004713.1, forward strand.
CAAGTTATTCGTTGGCACATGTTCTACGCAAGATGCGTTATGATTTTGATAATGCAATGGAGTTCATGTATACTATTATAAATTCTAATGCATGTTAAGTTGTATTACTACGTAAGATGAATAATCAATAAAGAGTTGGTATTGAGTATTTTTATGTGGGTAGAGATGAGTTTAACATGTTTTAAGCGTTTGTTTGAGCATGTCTGTGGTAGAGACTAGAGAAGATACGTATATATAGTGGTTTTTCTTTTTCTTTTTTCTTTGTTGATTAATTTTCGATCTTGTTTTATGACTTTCAAGTGTACATAGAAAAACTAAACTAAACGGCACGCCACTACCACACATAGTGCAACTCATGAGTTTCATTTTCAAACAAAAATCTTAATGATAGTTTGAGTTAGAGTTGTTATAATTTTATGATATTAAAGATAGAAATTGAGAATTTTAATCTTTGTTGTATTGATGGTTGGTTATTCGCCATAGCATCCAGGTCTTGCAAATGGCTCGTGACCTCATGATGGGTGATGAACATCTTTTGATCGGTCTCATATTATTTTATTTTCATTGGGTTTGAGCACATGAGACGTTTTCGCGTAAGCCAATTTACACGGTAGCATGCATGCCACTAGCTTCCAAGGTGGCCGATAAGAAATTCTGTCTCTTTCAATATTTTATTATTTCTTTGTTCCAATCCCGATCTCAATTTACTTGCTTACGTCACCACACCACACATACAAACCAACGTTGCTTTCCCCAATGTCATTGGGACCCTCTTATATACTTTCTTTCAATTTCACTAAATTATTTATAAATTTACTTCATGTACACGGATTAATCTCTCACATGTATAATATAGATTTACACTGACATTTTTGAAGGTGAATAGATATTTTTTTTCCCTACCGAGTAATCTCTCTAAGTAAGGTCTCGTTTGATCAACTCCTACAAAAAAACATCTTAGTTATCTTCAATCGTCCATTAACAATAATAAGCATCCATAAAATTCTAGAGTTACACACAAGAATCGTATTCAAAATATTTAAATTTACGATTTACTCCAAGCCTTATCCCACTATTGGGATACCCTGCAGGTTGAAAATATCCTTGTGGTGGCCACACCGCTGGTCCGTGACCTTGATAGACTTTTTTTTTTGTTTTACGGTTAGTATTCGGATTAATTTATGCACATTTCAATTAATTTTTTTTTATATTATCCACGTTAGAATTAAGATAATTATGAAATATAAATTATTCATAGTCTAACTCCAAAATACTATTAAAATTTAAATTCAAAAAATTTAAATTTATCACTCATCCCTATTATCTCTTAAACTACAATGGCGTCTTCACGGACTTTCTGTGAACATCACATTCACCGCTCTTGGCCTCTTGTTTGCATAAACCATGACATCATGGTTCGCGGTTTAAATTTATTGATCGTTCCATAAGGGCAGTGGACAAATATCGGAAACAAACAAGGAATTGATTTTCATCCATTTACAATCACATTATTTTTTGTTTTTTATGATGCAATGTTCAGTCTTTTATAAAAGAGTAATATTTTTTAGATTTTTAAATTATAATCTAATTAATTGACATAAAAATGTATCATATGACATGGTTCATTGAAAAAATCTAACATTTATTAGATATTGAATTCGTTTGAAACTGACTTTTTTGAGTGTAAAATAGAAGTTTTGAAAGTGAAATGAAAAAATCATAGTTAAAAAAACACTTTGAACCGGTTGGAGTGTTTTCAAAAAAGCCAATTTTTTCTTGAAAGCTCTTGGATAAATCTCATATTTTAGTTTTTCTTTTGTGTTGATAAAAGTTTTTTTTGCCCAAAAAAAATTAATGGAAAAACCGTCCAATAAACTCGAGTTCAAATAGTTCAGACTTTTTTTTCTTTGAAACCAACAAATAAGCAAAGATTTTAAGCCAACTCTAAATAAGTTCATTATCGGTTGTCATATCATTATATTATTAAATTATCTTAAACTTCTTGATTTTAAACTTTTTCTTCAAATTTGTAATTTAGTCTTAATTCCTACTTGTATGTCATTGGTCAAGATTACATTATCACTAAATAACATGCATAATGAAACTCTATAATATACAATATGACAGATTTTAATAAATTCATTTGATAGTTTCAAATAAATTTATCAAACGGTCACCAATATATCTCTTAAAATTATTTACATTAAATTTTCCTCCCTCAAATTCATCACTTCTCACTTACCTCATTAGCATCATCACCGGTGGTTAATTTTGGGACTATATTGATTTCAATTTCTTTAATTAAAGTAAATTAAAGTAATTTTTTTTTTCAAATTAATCAATTGGTTTACGTTACACTGTGTCTTCAGGCATGAATTACCTCTAGTTACTTATAATCAAAACTAAAAAAATACAAAAAAATTAAGGTAAAATCTTGATATAAAATAATAGTTGATCTCAACAAAGTATGAGTAATGCTAGAGATTTTAAAATTTTAAGCAAATTCACTCGTTATAGGGTCTGTGACTCTATTAAATTTAGATCCCAAATAAAGAATGCATAGAGTTTTTTTTATAAATTAATCGACGTACGAAAAGATTGAATCGAACATCTTTGACCAATAAAAAAGAAAGAAAAAGAGATTTTTGGAGAGTTGTAGTTATTGTCCCAGGTACAATTTGCCCTAATGGATGGGGGCATCTTATGTGATCCAAACTGTTCTCCTATTTGAGTGTATGCGATATATGAAAAGCCAAGTTATACGTTGGTATATGTTCTACGCAAGATGCGTTATGATTTTTATAATGCAATGGAGTTCATGTATATTACTATAAATTCTAATGCATGTTAAGTTGTATTACTGCATAAGATGAACAATCAATAAAGAGTTGATATTGAGTATTATTATGTGGGTAGAGATAAGTTTGACTAGTTTTACGCACTTTTTTGAACATGTATTAGATAGAGACTAGAGAAGATATGTATGTATGATGATTTTTCTTTTTCTTTGTTGATTGATTTCCACATAANATATGTATATATGATGATTTTTCTTTTTCCTTGTTGATTGATTTCCACATAAAAAAAACAAAACGGCACGCCGCTACCGCACATAGTACAACTCATATGTTTCATTTTCAAACAAAAATGTTTAATGATAGTTTGAGTGAGAGTTGTTATAATTTTATGAAATTAAATATACAAATTGAGAAATTTAATCTTTGTTGTAGTGATGGCATATTCGTCATCGCATCCCGGGCTTGCAAATGGGTCGTGACCTCAAGATGAGTGATGAACATCTTTTAATCAGTCTCATATTATTATATTCTCATTAGGTTTAAGCATATGAGACTATAGCATGCATGCCCGCTAGATTCCAAGGTGGCCGATAAATAATTCTGTCTCTTTCAATATTTTATTATTTCTTTGTCACAACCCCAACCCCAACCCCAACCCCAATCTCAATTTAGTTGCTCACCACACCACACAAAACACCGCCGTTGGTTATCTAATGTCATTTGACTATTCTTTTTTAAACATGGAGATTCCCGCATATACTTTTTTACTTGTTTTTCACCTATCAATTTTATAGTATTATATGACTGAACTGCCTCTTCTCCTCAACGTTTTCAATTGGAACTAGCTACAGAGGGCATTTTTTCTGTGTTTTATTTACTTACCAAGAGTAATTCGTGTTTAAAAACACAATAAAACGTAAGTGAAAAATGATGAATTTAGGGGAGAAAAAATTCAATGTGAATGATTTTAAGAAGAATGTTGGTGATCGTTAGATGAGTTTATTTGAGATCGTCAAATGAACTAATTAAAGTCTACCATATTTTATATTATACATTTCACACAAATAAAAGTAATATTTTATAATTTTAAATCTTTTTACAAATTCTATATTTTACTCATTTTTGACAATATATTCCATATTTTTTTAATCAAAAGAGGCTCCAACAAATCATACCAATACTCTAAAAAATTAATTTTAATTTTCTAATTTTAAGAGATTTTGTATGAATTTTTTTTTGGGGTTATAATAGCTAACTTGTTTAACTCAATTAATTTTATTTTTCATAAATCATTATAGTGGACTCAATTAAGAATATCTAAAAAAATATATATATAACTAAAAAAAAAAAAATCAGGCTGGCCTAGACCGCTCCTCCCTCCTCCATTGTTAGAGAGAGAGAGAGAGAGTAAATAGTGAGAAAAGAACGGTAAAATTCAATATTAATGATTTGGAAAGAGATGTTAAGGCGTTTGATGAGTTTATTTGAGATCGTCGGATGAACTTATTGCAGTCTTTTCTGTTTTATATAATAGATAAATCCACGAAATATGATAGAATTGACTTAAAAAAAATTAATTTATATATATGTAATCAAAATCGAGTTAAAAATAATATAAACTAAAATCTAATTTATCAAAAATCATATCGCCAAAATATTTTTTATCAAAAAAAGATCTACAAATATCATTTATAAAATATTATTTTTTAATTAGTACAAGTTTTTACAAATTTATTAATTTATAAGAATATATTAGCGTTAAGTATTTTTAAGAGATAAAAAAATTAGTTTTAAACTTTTGATTCAAGATATGTGTAAAACATATTAGTCTGAGATAATTAATTAAATAAATAAAATTAAAATTAATTATATTCAATATAAATGTGTTAAGCAACGACCTAATTTTTTTCTATCTATTAAATTGATGAATTTTTTTAATCAAAATATTATCATTGTGTCTTATAAAAATTTAAAATGTTACACTACGCATATAATATTAATAGCAAATTTGACTCATTTAATTATTATGTCAAAGAAAATTATGTGTTCTAAGATTAGTCGTAATCGTTGATCAGTTAAAAGAGACATTAAGGAAAAAAAAATAATTTTTTAATTGTTAAATAAATAAATTTGAGAACATATGATATTCATGTTGAAATCTTCTTATTTTATGTTATGAAGAAGTTTGGAACTCTCGACAAGTTGACCCCACTTACCAACAGGCATTAGTACTACCTACTCTCCGGCATTTGGAATAAGATACTGATGTCTTTTTTCATCAAAGTCATTCAATTATCTAGACTTTTTCTATCACATTGTCTCTTTCAATGTTTTATTATTTCTTTGTCTCAACCCCAATCTCAGTTTACTTGCTCACCACACCACACCACACGAACAAACCAACGTTGCTTCCCCAACGTTTTTAGAGACGGAGATTCATTTCATATATTTTTTTTTCAATTTCACTAAATCATCTATAAATTTACTTCATTTATTAAGAAAATTTAAATGGCCAAAATAGATTTAAATCGACATTTTTGAAGGTAAAATTTTTTTTTTCCACCGAGTAATCTCTCTAAGTAAGGTCTTGCTGAATCAACTCTTACAAAAAAACATCTTAGTTATCTTCAATCGTCCATTAACAATAAGCATCCATAAAATTCTAGAGTTACGCACAAAAATCGTATTCAAAATATTTAAAGATACGATTTACTCCAAACCTTATTCCACTATTGAATTACCCTGCAGGTTGAAAATATCCTTGTGGTGGCCACACCACTGGTCCGTGACCTTGATAGACCTTTTTATCTTTTTTAAAGTTTAATGGTCAATGTTTGGATTAATTTATATATACCTCAATTAATTTCTTCTTAAATTATTCACATTAAAACTAAGATATTTATAAAATATAAATTTTTCATAGTCTGACTCTAAAAAATTATTAAAATTCAAGTTCAAGATATCTAAATTTACCACTCATCTTTATTATCTCTTAGTGTACGTTGGCGTCTTCACGGACTTGCTGTCTATGAACATCAAATTCACCGCTCTTGGCCTCTTGTTTGCTTAAACCATGGCATCATGGTTCGTGGTATAATACAAAATGCTTTACGCCTTAAGGACCGCATAAGAGAAAATGATACTGTCCTGTCCCGTTCGAATCTCACCACTAATTTTTTGATCGTTCCATAAGAACGGTGGACAAAAAATGGAAACAAACAAGGAATTGATTTTCATCCATTTACAATCACATTATTTTTTGTTTTTTATGATGCAATGTTCAATGTTTTAAAAAAGAGTAATATTTTTTAGATTTAAAAATTATAATTTAATTTATTGACATTAAAAATGTATCATATGACATGATTCATTAAAAAAATATAACATTTATTAGATATTAAATTCGTTTGAAACTGACTTTTTTGAGTGTAAAATAAAAATTTGAAAAGTGAAATAAAAAAGTTATAGTTAAAAAAATATTTTGAACTGTTTGGAGTGTTTCAGAAAAAGTCAAATTTCTATTTAAAAACCTTAAATAAACCCTATATTTCAGTTCTGATAAAAATTATTTTTGCCCAAAAAACTAATGAAAAAATCGCCCAATAATCTCGAGTTCAAACAGTTCAGGTTTTTTTTTCCTTCGAAACCAACAAATAAACTGAGATTTTAAGCTAACTCCAAATAAGTTTCATTATCTGTTGTCATATCATTAAAGTATCTTAAACTTCTTGATTTTAAACTTTTTCTTCAAATTTGTAATTTATTCTTAATTCTTACTTGTATTTCATTGGTCAAGAATATATTATCACTAAATAACATGTATAATGAAACTTTATCATAAAATATAATAGATTTTAATAAATTCATTCAACGATCTCAAAATAGACTTATCGAACGGTCACCGCTATCGGTGATTCAACGTAGATCAGCCATATTCATCTGATGGCTGTGATGCTTTGATAATCACAAAGTTATAAAATAAGAGGACTCAGTTGTAATATGTACGTGTAGGATTACACCTCTTTGGAATTTTTTTATCACTCGACTGCTTCTCAGCACTCTCTCTCTCTTTCTCTCACTAACCTGGGAAAACGCTTGTCTTCCCCGGTCGTTGATCTCTCCTTCCACCGAGTCTTGCTCACCACGTTATCCTATGCCCAAGGAAGCCCACCTTGACTCTCTCTCCTCGTTGGAGTACAGACTACTCTTCCCTCTCTCCTAATCATATAACAACACATCTTGCATGTATATATATACATGCATCACACCGCGTCACCACACGATATCACTCTCATATTTTAAAACCCAATACAACAGAAACCTGACATCCCCACACCCATCCACTAACAGAGACCAAAAAGCTCCACAAACAACGCTGGTTCTTCAAGAAGAATCAAATAAGGGTATGTCTGTGTTCCTCTCCCACTTATATTCAATGAGGTACGTCGTAGGAGTTGATTTCCTCCTCAATCCCATTTTCTTACGTGGGTTTTCTGGTTCTGTGCATCTAGTTGTGTTGCTCATTCTATTTATCTCATGGGTTTGCAAGAAAACTCGGATTAATAAGATTGAGGGCCCAAAACAGAGTGTTAGAATCACTAGGTTCTCGTATCACAAGCGAACTATGTTTTTTTGTCTGGGTCTGTCACTTTTTAATCTTGTTCTATGCTTATTTAGCCACTTCTATTGGTATAGAAATGGTTGGTCTGAGGAAAAGGTTGTGACCCTTCTAGATTTGGTAATCAAAACACTTACCTGGTTAGTTCTCTCTGTTTTCTTGCACACCCAGTTCTTTAATTCAGGTGCATCAAAGTTCCCAGTTGCTTTAAGAGTTTGGTGGGGGGTTTTCTTCTCTATCTCTTGTTATTCCCTTGCTGTGGACTTTGTTTATTACAAAAAGCACCGAGCTTTACCAGTCCAATTTTGGTTGTCTGACATAGTTTGTAGTATTTCTGGGTTGTTCTTCTGTTTTTTGGGGTTTTTAGGTAAGAATGAAGGTGGAAATGCCATTCTTCAAGAAGCCCTTTTGCATGGTAGTGCTAGTAATGGTATAGAGTCCAATAAGTCTGGCGGGGGTGAAACTGTGACCCCTTATTCCAGTGCTAGTTTCTTTTGTGTCCTTACTTTCTCTTGGATGGGTAATTTGATTGCTGCCGGCTCCAAAAAAACGTTGGACCTCGAGGATGTTCCTCAGCTTGCCAGTATTGATAGTGTCAGGTCGGCTTTTCCAATTTTGAGAAATAAGGTAGAATCGGATTGCGAGAGTAGTAGTAAAGTGACAACATTTGTGCTGGTGAAGGCTTTGATTTTCACGGTATGGAAGGAAGTTTTATTATCAGCTTTTCTTGCGCTTGCTTACACATTGGCTACTTATGTCGGCCCCTACCTCATTGATACTTTCGTTCAATACATTAATGGTCGTCGCGAATTCAAAAACGAAGGTTATCTTTTGGTTTCTACATTCTTCATTGCAAAGCTAGTTGAGTGTCTTGCACAGAGGCACTGGTTTTTTAAGTCCCAACAGGCTGGATTTAGAGCCAGGGCTGCATTGGTTGCCATGATCTACAATAAGGGTTTGACCCTTTCATGTCAATCAAAGCAGAGTCACACTAGTGGGGAGATCATCAATTTCATGACAGTTGATGCGGAGAGAATTGGTGACTTCGGTTGGTATATGCATGATCCTTGGATGGTGCTCTTACAAGTTGCTTTGGCAATGGCAATCTTATACAAAAATCTTGGGCTTGCTTCAATTGCTACATTTGTTGCTACTGTGCTAGTGATGTCGGCAAACTTTCCTTTGGGAAAGTTGCAGGAGAAATTTCAGGAAGAACTAATGGCATCTAAAGATCGAAGGATGAAGTCCACGTCCGAAATTTTGAGGAACATGAGGATTCTCAAGCTTCAGGGTTGGGAGATGAAGTTCTTGTCAAAAATTGTCGAGCTCAGGAACACGGAGGCAGGATGGTTGAGAAGATACGTGTACACTACCGCCATGACCTCTTTTGTTTTTTGGGTCGCCCCAACATTTGTGTCTGTGGCCACGTTTGGTGCTTGTATGCTTATGGGAATCCCACTGGAATCAGGGAAGATATTGTCTGCACTTGCAACATTTAGAATACTTCAAGAGCCTATTTATAATCTTCCTGATACAATTTCAATGATTGCTCAGACCAAAGTTTCCCTTGACCGAATTGCTTCATTCCTCCGTCTTCATGACCTGCAGCCGGATGTTATACAGGTGCTGCCGAGAGGTACATCTGACACAGCCATTGAGATAGTTGATGGGAATTTTACTTGGGATGTGTCTTCTCCTACTTCAACTCTCAAAGATATAAATCTCAGGGTGTCTCGTGGAATGAGGGTTGCTGTTTGCGGTACCGTTGGTTCAGGCAAGTCGAGCTTAATCTCTTCTATCTTGGGAGAAATGCCCAAAATATCTGGAGCTATTATGCTAAGTGGAACAAAGGCTTACGTTGCTCAGTCACCCTGGATACAGAGTGGGAAGATTGAGGAAAATATACTTTTTGGTAAGGAAATGGACAGAGAG
>CAUOFW020004713.1:295715-332695 GCA_963454935.2 Ilex paraguariensis
CGTAGCAAACATGTTAATAGTATTATATGACTGAACTACATATTCTTCTCAACCTGTTCAATTGGAACTAACTATAGAGGATACTTTTTCTATGTTTTATTTATTTATTAGAGATAATCTGTGCCTGAAAATACGATACAACATAAGTGAGAAGTGATGAATTTGGGAGAGGAGAAATTCAATCTGAATGGTTTTAAGATGGATGTTGGTGATTGTTAGATGAGTTTATTTGAGACCGTCAAATGAATTTATTGAAGTTTATCCTATTTTATATTATAAATTTGACACAAATAAAAATAATATTTTATAATTTTTAATCTTCTTACAAATCTTATATTTTACTCATTTTTGGTCATATATTCCATAATGTTTGAACCAAAAGAGGCTCCAATAAATCATATCAATACTCTAAGGAATCAATTTTAGTTTGTTAATTTTAAGAGATTTGGCATAATTTATTTATTTTTATTCTACTACCCAACTTGTTTAACCTAATTAATTTTATTTTTCATAAATCATTACAGTGGACTCAATTAAGAATATTTAAAAAAATATATAAAACATATATAACAAAAAAAAAAAATTATGGTGGCTCCAAACCCCTCCTACCTCCGCCACTGCCGGAGAGAGAGAACTTTTGGGTCCATTTGATGAGTTTACTTGAGGCCGTCGGATGAACTTATTGAAACCTTTTCTGTTTTATATTATAGATAAATCCACGAAACATGATAAAATTGATTTAAAAAAAATATTAATTTATGTATATGTAATCAAAATCAAATTAAATTTAATATAAACTAAAAAACTAATTTATCAAAAAGCATATCGCCAAATTATTTTCTATCAAAAAAAAATCTACAAATATCAGTTATAAAATATTATTTTTTTAATTAGTACAAGTATTGCAAACTTATTAATTTATAAGAATATATTAGTGTTAGGTTTTTTTAAGAGATAAAAAAATTAGTCTTGAATTTTTGATTCAAGATATGTGTAAGACATGTTAGTCTGAGATAATTAATTAAATAAATAAAATTAAAATTAATTATATCCAATATAAATGTGTTAAGAAATGACCTTGTTTTTTTTATCTGTTAAATTGATGAATTTTTTTTAATCAAAATATTATCATTGTGACTTATAAAAATTCAAAATGTTACACTACACAGATTATATTAATGACAAATTTGACTCATTTAATTATTATGTCAAAGAAAATTATATATTTTAAGATCAGCCGTAATCGTTAATCGGATGAAAAAAAATATTAAGAAAAAAAATAATAATTTCTTGATCGTTGGATGAATGAATTTAATATCGTAGGATGTGTTATAAGATCAACCATAATCATTGACCGATTATGGGAGAAAATTAAGGAAAAAAAAAAGATAATCTTTTGACCGTTTAGTAAATGAATTTGAGAACATATGATAGCCTTATCGAAACCCCTATTTTATATTATAGAAATAAATTATAGAGGTTTGGAACTCTCAACAAATTGACCCTACTTACCAACAGACTTTAGGACTACTTACTCTCGAGCATTTGGAATAAGATATTGATGTGGTTTTTCGTCAAAGTCAATCTATTATTTAGAGACTTTTTTCCATCGCATTGTCTCATTCAATATTTTATTATTTCTTTGTCCCAACTCCAACCTCAATTTACTTGCTCACCACACCACACAAACAAACCAACTTTGCTTCCTCAGTGTCATTGGGACCCTCTTATATACTCTCTTTCAAATTCACTAAATTATTTATAAATTTACTTCATGTACATGGATTAATCTCTCACATGTATGATATATATATATATATTATTTATTAAGAAAATTTAAATGACCAAAATAGATTTAGATCGACATTTTTGAAGGAAAAAATATTTTTCTTCCCACCGAGTAATCTATCTAAGTAAGGTCTCGTTGGATCAACTCTTGCAAAAAAACATCTTAGTTATCTTCAATCGTCCATTAACAATAAGAATTTATAAAATTCTAAAGTTACACAAAAAAATCGTATTAAAAATATTTAAATTTACGATTTAATCCAATTCTTACCCCACTAAATATTTAAATTATTTAAATTTACGATTTAATCCAATCCTTACCCCACTATTGGGATACCCTGCAAGTTGAAAATATCCTTGTGGCCACACCACTGGTCCGTGACCTCAATAGACTTTTTTTTTTTTTTATATAGTTTAATAGTCGGTGTTTGAATTAATTTATGTACACCTTAATTAATTTCTTCTTAAGTTATCCACGTTAGATATTTATGAGATATAAATTCGACTCCAAACAATTATTAAAATTCAACCTTAAAATATCTAAATTTACCATTCCATCTCTTAAACTACGTCGGCGTCTTCCCGGACTTTCTGTCTGTGGACATCAGATTCACCGCTCTTGGTCTCTTGTTTGCGTAAACCATGACATCATCATTCACGGTATAGTGCAAAATGCATTACGCCTTAAGGACCACATAAGAGGAAATGGTACAGTCCTGTCCCGTTCGAATCTCACCCCTAATTTATTGATCGTTCCATAAGAACAGTGGACAAATAATGGAAACAAACAAGGAATTGATTTTCATCCATTTCCAATCACATTATTTTTTGTTTTTTATGATGCAATGTTCAGCGTTTTATATAAGACTAATATTTTTTAAATTTAAAAATTATAATCTAATTTATTTCCATAAAAAATGTATCATATGACATGGTTCATTGAAAAAATCTAACATTTATTAGATATTAAATTCGTTTGAAACTGACTTTTTTGAGTGTAAAATAAAAGTTTGAGAAGTGAAATGAAAAAATCATAGCTAAAAAAACATTTTAAATTGTTTGGAGTGTTTATGAAAAATTCAATTTTTTCTTGAAAATCCTTGGATAAACCACATATTTCACTTCTGATAAAAATTGTTTTTGCCCAAAAAATTAATAGAAAAATCATCCAATAATCTCGAGGTCAAACTTTTTTTCTTTTGAAACCAACAAATAAACTTAGATTTTAAGCTAACTCTAAACATGTTCATTATTGGTGATCATATTATTAAATTATCTTAAACTTCTTGATTTTAAACATTTTCTTCAAATTTGTAATTTATTCTTAAAATTCCTACTTGTGTATCATTGGTTAAGAATATATTATCACTAAATAACATGCATAATGAAACTTTATCATAAATGTGTTTGGTTAAATCTATAACATAAATTATGACAGATTTTAATAAATTTATTCGATGGTCTCAAATAGATTTATCGAACGGTCACCAGCATCTCTCTCAAAAGTATTTACATTAAATTTTCTTTCCGCAAATTCATCACTTCTCACTTACTTCACTGGCATCATCACCGGTGGTTAATTTTGGGACCATATTGATTTCAATTTATTTAACTAAAGTAAATTAAAATAATTTTATTTTAAATTAATTAATTGATTTACGTTATACCGTGCCATCAGGCACTCAAAACTAAAAAAATTAAGATAAAATCTTGATATATAATAATATTTGATCTCAATAAAATATGAGTAATGCTAGAGATTTTAAATTTTTAAGCAAATTCACTCATTCTAGGATCTCTGACTGTCTATTAAATTTAGATCCCAAATAAAAAATACATAGAGTTTTTCATAAATTAATTAATGTACGTATAAATTTATCCGAATATCTTTGACCATTAAAAAAGAAGAAGAAGAAAATTTTAAAAAGTACCATCCCGTCGTCAATATGTAAAGCTCTGATCGCATAGTCTTATGGTACTAATTTATTTTTTGATATCTTATCGCAATATATTATCGTTAATAGTTAAGTCACATGAAAAAAAATTAAAATTAACCTTAGAATGTCAGTATTTAGAGGTGTTAAAATATAATACAACTCATTAACATGATACGAAATTAGAAGGTTTGAATCTTTCTTAAATCACCCGTTTCGTAAATAAGTGAACTCGACTTGACACGATTAATAAACAAATCGATTATGAATAAAATCAATCAAAAAAAATATATGATCTAATTCGTTTAAATATTGATCAAACACGACATAATTTCGATATAACACAATTTATCATGAATTAAATATAAATAAAATATTTTTTAAAAAGCACCCCAAAAAATCCAATACAAAGCGAATCTCACTGTCAATCATCGGTAACGTAGACCATCCATATTCATATGATGTCTGTGATGCTTTGATAATCACAAAGTATTAATATAAGATTACTCAGTTGTAATATATACGTGTAGGATTACACCTCCACGGAATTTTATTATCACTCGACTACTTCCTCAGCACTCTCTCTCTCTCTCTCTCTTCCCAAAAAGAGTTCTCTTCTCTCACGAAACTGGGAAAATGCCAACCTTTTTGTCCACTTGTCTTCCCCGGTCGTTGATCTCTCCGTCAACTGAGTCTTGCTCACCACGTTGTCCTACGCACAAGGAAGCCCACCTTGACTCTCTCTCCTGCTTGGACTACAGACTACTCTTCCCTCTCTCCTAATCATATAACAACACATCTTGTATGCATATATACAAGCATCACACCGCGTCACCACACAATATCACTCTCATATTTTAAAACCCAATACAACAGAAACCTGACATACCCACACCCATTCACTCACAGAGACCAAAAAGATCCACAAACAACGCTGGTTCTTCAAGAAGAATCAAATAAGGGTATGTCTGTGTTCCTCTCCCACTTATATTCAATGAGGTACGTCGTAGGAGTTGATTTCCTCCTCAATCCCATTTTCTTACGCGGGTTTTCTGGTTCTGTGCACCTAGTTTTGTTGCTTATCCTATTTATTTCATGGGTTTGCAAGAAAATTAGGACTAATAAGAATGAGGGCCAAAAACAGTGTCTTAGAATCACTAGGTTCTCGTATCACAAACGAACTATGTTTTTTTGTCTGGGTCTGTCACTGTTTAATCTTGTTCTATGCTTATTGAGCCACTTCTATTGGTATAGAAATGGTTGGTCTGAGGAAAAGGTTGTGACCCTTTTAGATTTGGTAATCAAAACACTTGCTTGGTTAATTCTCTCTGTTTTCTTGCACACCCAGTTCTTTAATGCAGGTGCATCAAAGCTCCCAGTTGCTTTAAGAGTTTGGTGGGGGTTTTTCTTCTCCATCTCTTGTTATTCCCTTGTTGTGGACTCTGTTTATTACAAAAAGCACCGAACTTTACCAGTGCAATTTTGGGTGTCTGACATAGTTTGTAGTATTTCTGGGTTGTTCTTCTGTTTTGTGGGGTTTTTAGGTAAGAAAGAAGGTGAAAATGCCCTTCTTCAAGAACCCCTTTTGAATGGTAGTGCTAGTAATGGTATAGAGTCCATTAAGTCTGGTGGGGGTGAAACTGTGACCCCTTATTCCAGTGCTAGTTTCTTTAGTGTCCTTACTTNATAAGTCTGGTGGGGGTGAAACTGTGACCCCTTATTCCAGTGCTAGTCTCTTTAGTGTCCTTACTTTCTCTTGGATGGGTAATTTGATTGCTGCCGGCTCCAAAAAAACTTTGGACCTCGAGGATGTTCCTCAGCTTGCCAGTATTGATAGTGTCAGGTCGGCTTTTCCAATTTTGAGAAATAAGGTAGAATCGGACTGTGAGAGTAGTAGTAAAGTGACGACATATGTGCTGGTGAAGGCTTTGATTTTCACGGTATGGAAGGAAATTCTATTATCAGCTTTTCTTGTGCTTGCTTACACATTGGCCTTGTATGTCGGCCCCTACCTCATTGATACTTTCGTTCAATACCTCAATGGTCATCGTGAATTCAAAAACGAAGGTTATTTTTTGGTTTCTACTTTCTTCATTGCAAAGTTGGTTGAGTGTCTGGCACAGAGACACCGGTTCTTTAAGGTCCAGCAGGCTGGATTCAGAGCCAGGGCTGCATTGGTTGCCATGATCTACAATAAGAGTTTGTCCCTTGCATGCCAATCAAAGCAAAGCCACACAAGTGGGGAGATAATCAATTTCATGACAGTTGATGCTGAGAGGATTGGTGACTTCAGTTGGTATATGCATGATCCCTGGATGCTGCTCCTACGAGTTGGTTTGGCTTTGGCGATCTTATACAAAAACCTTGGGCTTGCTTCACTTGCTACGTTTGTTGCTACTGTAATAGTGATGTTGGCAAATGTTCCTTTGGGGAAGTTGCAGGAGAAATTTCAGGAAAAACTAATGGCATCTAAAGATCAAAGGATGAAGTCGACGTCTGAAATTTTGAGGAACATGAGGATTCTAAAGCTTCAAGGTTGGGAGATGAAGTTTTTGTCTAAAATTGTCGAGCTCAGGAATACTGAGGCAGGATGGCTGAGAAGATACATGTACACTTCCGCGATGACCACTTTTGTTTTTTGGATTGCCCCTACATTTGTGTCTGTGGTCACTTTTGGTGCTTGTATTCTTTTGGGAATCCCACTCGAATCAGGGAAGATGTTGTCTGCACTTGCAACGTTTAGAATACTTCAGCAGCCTATTTATGATCTTCCCGATACAATTTCAATGATTGCTCAGACTAAAGTTTCCCTTGACCGAATTGCTTCATTTCTTCGTCTTCATGACCTGCAGCCGGATGCTATACAGAAGTTGCCGAGAGGTACATCTGACACGGCCATTGAGATAGTTGATGGGAATTTTGCCTGGGATGTGACTTCTCCTAATCCAACTCTCAAAGATATAAATCTCAGAGTGTCTCATGGCATGAGGGTTGCTGTTTGTGGTACCGTTGGTTCAGGCAAGTCAAGCTTAATCTCTTCTATCTTGGGAGAAATGCCCAAAATATCAGGAGCTATTATGCTAAGTGGAACAAAGGCCTACGTTGCTCAGTCACCCTGGATACAGAGTGGGAAGATTGAGGAGAATATACTTTTTGGTAAGGAAATGGACAGAGAGAGGTATGAGAAGGTTCTTGAAGCATGTGCCTTAAAGAAAGACCTGGAAATTCTCTCCTTCGGTGATCAGACAGTTATAGGTGAGAGAGGAATCAATTTGAGTGGTGGACAGAAGCAGAGAATACAGATTGCGCGTGCCCTGTACCAAGATGCTGATATCTATCTATTTGATGATCCATTTAGTGCAGTGGATGCTCATACAGGATCACATCTTTTCAAGGTAACTGCTCTTCACTCTCTGCTCCTAATTAGTCTATAGTTATATTTTTCTGGGAAGCATTATTCACATTTGCCTTTTCATTTTGCATTGTTTTCACTGGAATTGGAGAGTTGCACCCAACAGGGGTAGTCTGAATAGCATTTTCCCTTTTTCCTCTGTTTGACAAAGATCATTCACATTGTCATGAAAAGGAATCATGGTTTCTATCTAATTATTACTACACTGATTTGGCCAAGTACTTGTAAAACAATTATTGCTGTATGCATATTAGTGGATTGTTGTTGTCCTTGTAGAAGGTTAAAATTAAACTTATATAGCTGCAATTCCATCTCCTTATGTCCTGCTTTGTTTACTTTGCTCATATTCCACTCTTCTTTTGTATTTAAATAAGGTAAATTGATGAAGTATGATGTGATAATTGTTGTATGGCAGGAATGTTTACTGGGGCTGCTGGGTACGAAAACTGTAGTTTATGTTACTCATCAAGTGGAGTTCTTACCGTCTGCAGATCTTATCCTGGTGAGCTACTTCTTTGTTTCTTCATTGCTACTGTTGTTATTGTGGTTATGGACACAACTCACCCAATGTAATACTGTCATCAGGTCATGAAAAATGGGAGAATTACGCAAGCTGGAAAATATGACGACATTCTAAATTCAGGAAGCGACTTTATGGAACTTGTGGGTGCCCATAAGGAAGCTTTATTGGTGCTTGATTCTGTAGAAACACATTCAGGCTCGGGAAAATCAAATATTAACGAGGAAGTTGATGGTATTGGGGATGCTAAGAAGGTGCTCAAGGATGAGAAAACTGCGGTTGGTCAAAATGGCAAAGCAGATGATGTTGGGGGGCCAAAAGGTCAGCTTGTTCAAGAAGAAGAAAGAGAGAAAGGTAAAGTTGGTTTTTCAGTCTACTGGAAATATATCACTACCGCGTATGGAGGAGCACTTGTGCCCTTTATATTATTGGCACAAGTTTTCTTTCAGCTACTTCAAATTGGGAGCAATTACTGGATGGCATGGGCAACTCCGGTCTCAAGTAATGTACCGCCTCCTGTTGGAGGCTCGACTCTTCTAATTGTCTATGTAGCTTTGGCAATCGGAAGTTCTTTTTGCATCCTTTCCAGGGCCTTGCTTCTGGTGCCGGCCGGGTACAAGACTGCCACAATCCTGTTCAATAAAATGCATTTCTGCCTTTTGCGCGCCCCTATGTCTTTCTTTGATTCCACCCCTAGCGGACGGATACTGAACAGAGTAAGTGAAATTTGCATTTATTTATTTGCTTATACAGTTGTTATTATTGTTCTGTTTTATGTTTTCTACAACAGGAGTGCTCAATGATTTTACATACTTTTACAACTCCAGAATTTTACTGTGCCAAGCTATGTTCCTCTCACAGGCATCTACAGATCAAAGTGCAGTTGATTTGGACATTCCATTTCAAGTTGGGACTTTTGCCTTCTCAATAATACAACTCCTTGGAATTATTGCAGTGATGTCGCAGGTTGCTTGGCAGGTCTTCCTCATTTTTATTCCTGTCATTACAATTTGCATCTGGTTACAGGTAGACTTATAGTCCCTTCTCAGAATCTTATAAAGTAATTTCAAATTATTGGGTATCGTTTCGTTGTACCACCAGAATCTCAAACCTTGTGGGCACATGGATTTGCTATGTTCTTGTTGTTTTATTTAACCTATGCCTAAGTTGAGGACGTCTTTGTTAATGCATGATTGTAGCAGTTCCTTATGATCTTCTTCATTGCAGCAATATTACATACCAGCAGCACGAGAATTGGCACGGTTAATTGGAGTGTGCAAAGCTCCAGTTATACAGCATTTTGCTGAAACAATCTCAGGATCAACTACGATTAGAAGTTTTGATCAGGAATCTAGATTCCGGGACACAAATATGAAATTGATAGATGGGTATTCTCGACCAAAGTTTCACAGTTCTGGTGCAATGGAGTGGCTATGCATTCAGTTGGATATGTTGTCTTTAATTACATTCGCCTCATCCTTGGTTTTTTTGATCTCTGTTCCGGTGGGAGCAATTGATCCAAGTAAGTGATTCTTGTTAATCATCTATGACAAGCATCAATTGCTTCTGCAATTGTGAATGGTTTGAAGAATACATGACACTTTCTTTTCTCCCCTTCTGTATGTAAAGGTGTTGCGGGATTAGCAGTGACATATGGGCTTAATTTGAACATGATACAAGCTTGGGTCATACGGAATCTTTGTAATCTAGAGAATAAAATTATATCAGTTGAAAGGATACTTCAATACACTTCTCTTCCCAGTGAGCCTCCTCTTGTTATAGAATCTGCCAGGCCAGAGGCAGATGGTCACTGGCCGTCACATGGTAAAGTTGACATTTGTGATCTAAAGGTAATTTTGATTCTTTGTTGGAATTCCTCTATGCCAAATTAGTTCTCAAAGTAATATGTAGGGTCATTCCTGGGTTCTTTCTCCATAATTGATGTCTATATGCATTTTAATAATGCCAAGCATTGATATAGGTGCGATATGCCCCACACATGCCACTTGTGTTAAGAGGCCTCACGTGCACTTTCCCCGGAGGAAAGAAGACTGGCATTGTAGGAAGAACGGGCAGTGGTAAATCAACACTTATACAGACACTCTTCCGTATTGTTGAACCCGATGGTGGACACATTTTTATAGATGATATCAACATCTCTTCGATCGGGCTGCATGATTTAAGATCTAGATTGAGCATAATTCCACAGGACCCAACCATGTTTGAGGGGACGATACGAAGCAACCTGGATGCGCTTGAAGAGCATACGGACGAACAGATTTGGGAGGTGGGCATGGTTTTATTTGACGTTTGTGCCCGTTTGGAACAAAAATGGGAAAAATGCAAATGTCAGGGATTGATTTAAAAATTTTTACGGCGGCGTAGTTAACTGTTTTTCGTTTGTTTAGGCTCTCGATAAGTGCCAGCTTGGAGAGGAGGTTAGGAAGAAGGAAGGCAAACTTGATTCAGCAGGTTTGCTTTATTTCCACTTTCACATAAACTTCAGAGATTTCTTTAACCCCTATAATCACTGGAATTCTTATTTCTTATTGTTCCTATGATTTTTTCAGTTAATGAGAATGGAGAGAATTGGAGTGTGGGTCAAAGACAGCTGGTCTGTCTTGGCCGTGTGCTACTGAAGAAAAGCAAGGTTTTGGTGCTTGATGAGGCTACAGCATCAGTTGATACAGCAACTGATAATCTGATCCAGCAAACCTTGAGGCAACACTTCTTCGACTCCACAGTCATAACCATTGCACATAGAGTAACATCTGTGCTCGGCAGTGACATGGTCCTACTATTAGATCATGGTTAGATCACGTTCAGCCTTCAGTACATATTATTATCCTTGAGGCTTTGGAGTAAAATCATCTTTAGACTTTTTCATTTTTCCTCTGGTGCAGGATTAATCGAGGAATACGATACTCCAACAAAATTGCTGGAAAACAAGTCATCTTCATTTGCTAAGCTCGTAGCAGAGTACAGCGTGAGATCAAATTCTAGTTACGAGACTTCGAGAACTTTGGATGCCGGACCACACCATTAATGGCTGATGTTATGCGATGATGATGACCTTCAAGTTGTAGTTATTGTCTCAGGTACAATTTGCCCTAATGAATGGGGCATCTTCTATGATCCAAACGGTTTTCCTATTTGAGTGTATGTGATATATGGAAAGCCAAGTTATTCGTTGGCACATGTTCTACGCAAGATGCGTTATGATTTTGATAATGCAATGGAGTTCATGTATACTATTATAAATTCTAATGCATGTTAAGTTGTATTACTACGTAAGATGAATAATCAATAAAGAGTTGGTATTGAGTATTTTTATGTGGGTAGAGATGAGTTTAACATGTTTTAAGCGTTTGTTTGAGCATGTCTGTGGTAGAGACTAGAGAAGATACGTATATATAGTGGTTTTTCTTTTTCTTTTTTCTTTGTTGATTAATTTTCGATCTTGTTTTATGACTTTCAAGTGTACATAGAAAAACTAAACTAAACGGCACGCCACTACCACACATAGTGCAACTCATGAGTTTCATTTTCAAACAAAAATCTTAATGATAGTTTGAGTTAGAGTTGTTATAATTTTATGATATTAAAGATAGAAATTGAGAATTTTAATCTTTGTTGTATTGATGGTTGGTTATTCGCCATAGCATCCAGGTCTTGCAAATGGCTCGTGACCTCATGATGGGTGATGAACATCTTTTGATCGGTCTCATATTATTTTATTTTCATTGGGTTTGAGCACATGAGACGTTTTCGCGTAAGCCAATTTACACGGTAGCATGCATGCCACTAGCTTCCAAGGTGGCCGATAAGAAATTCTGTCTCTTTCAATATTTTATTATTTCTTTGTTCCAATCCCGATCTCAATTTACTTGCTTACGTCACCACACCACACATACAAACCAACGTTGCTTTCCCCAATGTCATTGGGACCCTCTTATATACTTTCTTTCAATTTCACTAAATTATTTATAAATTTATTTCATGTACACGGATTAATCTCTCACATGTATGATATAGATTTACACTGACATTTTTGAAGGTGAATAGATTTTTTTTTTCCCTACCGAGTAATCTCTCTAAGTAAGGTCTCGTTAGATCAACTCCTACAAAAAAACATCTTAGTTATCTTCAATCGTCCATTAACAATAATAAGCATCCATAAAATTCTAGAGTTACACACAAGAATCGTATTCAAAATATTTAAATTTACGATTTACTCCAAGCCTTATCCCACTATTGGGATACCCTGCAGGTTGAAAATATCCTTGTGGTGGCCACACCGCTGGTCCGTGACCTTGATAGACTTTTTTTTTTGTTTTACGGTTAGTATTCGGATTAATTTATGTACATCTCAATTAATTTTTTTTTATATTATCCACGTTAGAATTAAGATAATTATGAAATATAAATTATTCATAGTCTAACTCCAAAAAACTATTAAAATTTAAATTCAAAAAATTTAAATTTATCACTCATTCCTATTATCTCTTAAACTACGGTGGCGTCTTCACGGACTTTCTGTGAACATCACATTCACCGCTCTTGGCCTCTTGTTTGCATAAACCATGACATCATGGTTCGCGGTTTAAATTTATTGATCGTTCCATAAGGGCAGTGGACAAATATTGGAAACAAACAAGGAATTGATTTTCATCCATTTACAATCACATTATTTTTTGTTTTTTATGATGCAATGTTCAGTCTTTTATAAAAGAGTAATATTTTTTAGATTTTTAAATTATAATCTAATTAATTGACATAAAAATGTATCATATGACATGGTTCATTGAAAAAATCTAACATTTATTAGATATTGAATTCGTTTGAAACTGACTTTTTTGAGTGTAAAATAGAAGTTTTGAAAGTGAAATGAAAAAATCATAGTTAAAAAAACACTTTGAACCGGTTGGAGTGTTTTCAAAAAAGCCAATTTTTTCTTGAAAGCTCTTGGATAAATCTCATATTTTAGTTTTTCTTTTGTGTTGATAAAAGTTTTTTTTGCCCAAAAAAAATTAATGGAAAAACCGTCCAATAAACTCGAGTTCAAATAGTTCAGACTTTTTTTTCTTTGAAACCAACAAATAAGCAAAGATTTTAAGCCAACTCTAAATAAGTTCATTATCGGTTGTCATATCATTATATTATTAAATTATCTTAAACTTCTTGATTTTAAACTTTTTCTTCAAATTTGTAATTTATTCTTAATTCCTACTTGTATGTCATTGGTCAAGATTACATTATCACTAAATAACATGCATAATGAAACTTTATCATAAATGTGCTTAGTTAAATCTATAATATACAATATGACAGATTTTAATAAATTCATTTGATAGTTTCAAATAAATTTATCGAACGGTCACCAATATATCTCTTAAAATTATCTACATTAAATTTTCCTCCCTCAAATTCATCACTTCTCACTTATCTCATTAGCATCATCACCGGTGGTTAATTTTGGGACTATATTGATTTCAATTTCTTTAATTAAAGTAAATTAAAGTAATTTTTTTTTTCAAATTAATCAATTGGTTTACGTTACACTGTGTCTTCAGGCATGAATTACCTCTAGTTACTTATAATCAAAACTAAAAAAATACAAAAAAATTAAGGTAAAATCTTGATATAAAATAATAGTTGATCTCAACAAAGTATGAGTAATGCTAGAGATTTTAAATTTTTAAGCAAATTCACTCGTTATAGGGTCTGTGACTCTATTAAATTTAGATCCCAAATAAAGAATGCATAGAGTTTTTTTTTATAAATTAATCGACTTACGAAAAGATTGATTCGAACATATTTGACCATTAAAAAAGAAAGAAAAAGAGATTTTTAGAGAGTTGTAGTTATTGTCCCAGGTACAATTTGCCCTAATGGATGGGGGCATCTTATGTGATCCAAACTGTTCTCCTATTTGAGTGTATGCGATATATGAAAAGCCAAGTTATACGTTGGTATATGTTCTACGCAAGATGCGTTATGATTTTTATAATGCAATGGAGTTCATGTATATTACTATAAATTCTAATGCATGTTAAGTTGTATTACTGCATAAGATGAACAATCAATAAAGAGTTGATATTGAGTATTATTATGTGGGTAGAGATAAGTTTGACTAGTTTTACGCACTTTTTTGAACATGTATTAGATAGAGACTAGAGAAGATATGTATGTATGATGATTTTTCTTTTTCTTTGTTGATTGATTTCCACATAAAAAAAAACAAAACGGCACGCCGCTACCGCACATAGTACAACTCATATGTTTCATTTTCAAACAAAAATGTTTAATGATAGTTTGAGTGAGAGTTGTTATAATTTTATGAAATTAAATATACAAATTGAGAAATTTAATCTTTGTTGTAGTGATGGCATATTCGTCATCGCATCCCGGGCTTGCAAATGGGTCGTGACCTCAAGATGAGTGATGAACATCTTTTAATCAGTCTCATATTATTATATTCTCATTAGGTTTAAGCATATGAGACTATAGCATGCATGCCCGCTAGATTCCAAGGTGGCCGATAAATAATTCTGTCTCTTTCAATATTTTATTATTTCTTTGTCACAACCCCAACCCCAACCCCAACCCCAATCTCAATTTAGTTGCTCACCACACCACACAAAACACCGCCGTTGGTTATCTAATGTCATTTGACTATTCTTTTTTAAACATGGAGATTCCCGCATATACTTTTTTACTTGTTTTTCACCTATCAATTTTATAGTATTATATGACTGAACTGCCTCTTCTCCTCAACGTTTTCAATTGGAACTAGCTACAGAGGGCATTTTTTCTGTGTTTTATTTACTTACCAAGAGTAATTCGTGTTTAAAAACACAATAAAACGTAAGTGAAAAATGATGAATTTAGGGGAGAAAAAATTCAATGTGAATGATTTTAAGAAGAATGTTGGTGATCGTTAGATGAGTTTATTTGAGATCGTCAAATGAACTAATTAAAGTCTACCATATTTTATATTATACATTTCACACAAATAAAAGTAATATTTTATAATTTTAAATCTTTTTACAAATTCTATATTTTACTCATTTTTGACAATATATTCCATATTTTTTTAATCAAAAGAGGCTCCAACAAATCATACCAATACTCTAAAAAATTAATTTTAATTTTCTAATTTTAAGAGATTTTGTATGAATTTTTTTTTGGGGTTATAATAGCTAACTTGTTTAACTCAATTAATTTTATTTTTCATAAATCATTATAGTGGACTCAATTAAGAATATCTAAAAAAATATATATATAACTAAAAAAAAAAAAATCAGGCTGGCCTAGACCGCTCCTCCCTCCTCCATTGTTAGAGAGAGAGAGAGAGAGTAAATAGTGAGAAAAGAACGGTAAAATTCAATATTAATGATTTGGAAAGAGATGTTAAGGCGTTTGATGAGTTTATTTGAGATCGTCGGATGA
This sequence comes from Ilex paraguariensis, assembly GCA_963454935.2. Lineage (NCBI taxonomy): Eukaryota > Viridiplantae > Streptophyta > Magnoliopsida > Aquifoliales > Aquifoliaceae > Ilex > Ilex paraguariensis. The sequence goes on from CAUOFW020004713.1 coordinate 310,822, forward strand.
ACTTATTGCAGTCTTTTCTGTTTTATATAATAGATAAATCCACGAAATATGATAGAATTGACTTAAAAAAAATTAATTTATATATATGTAATCAAAATCGAGTTAAAAATAATATAAACTAAAATCTAATTTATCAAAAATCATATCGCCAAAATATTTTTTATCAAAAAAAGATCTACAAATATCATTTATAAAATATTATTTTTTAATTAGTACAAGTTTTTACAAATTTATTAATTTATAAGAATATATTAGCGTTAAGTATTTTTAAGAGATAAAAAAATTAGTTTTAAACTTTTGATTCAAGATATGTGTAAGACATATTAGTTTGAGATAATTAATTAAATAAATAAAATTAAAATTAATTATATTCAATATAAATGTGTTAAGCAACGACCTAATTTTTTTCTATCTATTAAATTGATGAATTTTTTTAATCAAAATATTATCATTGTGTCTTATAAAAATTTAAAATGTTACACTACGCATATAATATTAATAGCAAATTTGACTCATTTAATTATTATGTCAAAGAAAATTATGTGTTCTAAGATTAGTCGTAATCGTTGATCAGTTAAAAGAGACATTAAGGAAAAAAAAATAATTTTTTAATTGTTAAATAAATAAATTTGAGAACATATGATATTCATGTTGAAATCTTCTTATTTTATGTTATGAAGAAGTTTGGAACTCTCGACAAGTTGACCCCACTTACCAACAGGCATTAGTACTACCTACTCTCCGGCATTTGGAATAAGATACTGATGTCTTTTTTCATCAAAGTCATTCAATTATCTAGACTTTTTCTATCACATTGTCTCTTTCAATGTTTTATTATTTCTTTGTCTCAACCCCAATCTCAGTTTACTTGCTCACCACACCACACCACACGAACAAACCAACGTTGCTTCCCCAACGTTTTTAGAGACGGAGATTCATTTCATATATTTTTTTTTCAATTTCACTAAATCATCTATAAATTTACTTCATTTATTAAGAAAATTTAAATGGCCAAAATAGATTTAAATCGACATTTTTGAAGGTAAAATTTTTTTTTTCCACCGAGTAATCTCTCTAAGTAAGGTCTTGCTGAATCAACTCTTACAAAAAAACATCTTAGTTATCTTCAATCGTCCATTAACAATAAGCATCCATAAAATTCTAGAGTTACGCACAAAAATCGTATTCAAAATATTTAAAGATACGATTTACTCCAAACCTTATTCCACTATTGAATTACCCTGCAGGTTGAAAATATCCTTGTGGTGGCCACACCACTGGTCCGTGACCTTGATAGACCTTTTTATCTTTTTTAAAGTTTAATGGTCAATGTTTGGATTAATTTATATATACCTCAATTAATTTCTTCTTAAATTATTCACATTAAAACTAAGATATTTATAAAATATAAATTTTTCATAGTCTGACTCTAAAAAATTATTAAAATTCAAGTTCAAAATATCTAAATTTACCACTCATCTTTATTATCTCTTAGTGTACGTTGGCGTCTTCACGGACTTGCTGTCTATGAACATCAAATTCACCGCTCTTGGCCTCTTGTTTGCTTAAACCATGGCATCATGGTTCGTGGTATAATACAAAATGCTTTACGCCTTAAGGACCGCATAAGAGAAAATGATACTGTCCTGTCCCGTTCGAATCTCACCACTAATTTTTTGATCGTTCCATAAGAACAGTGGACAAAAAATGGAAACAAACAAGGAATTGATTTTCATCCATTTACAATCACATTATTTTTTGTTTTTTATGATGCAATGTTCAATGTTTTGAAAAAGAATAATATTTTTTAGATTTAAAAATTATAATCTAATTTATTGACATTAAAAATGTATCATATGACATGATTCATTAAAAAAATCTAACATTTATTAGATATTAAATTCGTTTGAAACTGACTTTTTTGAGTGTAAAATAAAAATTTGAAAAGTGAAATAAAAAAGTTATAGTTAAAAAAATATTTTGAACTGTTTGGAGTGTTTCAGAAAAAGTCAAATTTCTATTTAAAAACCTTAAATAAACCCTATATTTCAGTTCTGATAAAAATTATTTTTGCCCAAAAAACTAATGAAAAAATCGCCCAATAATCTCGAGTTCAAACAGTCCAGGTTTTTTTTTCCTTTGAAACCAACAAATAAACTGAGATTTTAAGCTAACTCCAAATAAGTTTCATTATCTGTTGTCATATCATTAAAGTATCTTAAACTTCTTGATTTTAAACTTTTTCTTCAAATTTGTAATTTATTCTTAATTCTTACTTGTATTTCATTGGTCAAGAATATATTATCACTAAATAACATGTATAATGAAACTTTATCATAAAATATAATAGATTTTAATAAATTCATTCAACGATCTCAAAATAGACTTATCGAACGGTCACCGCTATCGGTGATTCAACGTAGATCAGCCATATTCATCTGATGGCTGTGATGCTTTGATAATCACAAAGTTATAAAATAAGAGGACTCAGTTGTAATATGTACGTGTAGGATTACACCTCTTTGGAATTTTTTTATCACTCGACTGCTTCTCAGCACTCTCTCTCTCTTTCTCTCACTAACCTGGGAAAACGCTTGTCTTCCCCGGTCGTTGATCTCTCCTTCCACCGAGTCTTGCTCACCACGTTATCCTATGCCCAAGGAAGCCCACCTTGACTCTCTCTCCTCGTTGGAGTACAGACTACTCTTCCCTCTCTCCTAATCATATAACAACACATCTTGCATGTATATATATACATGCATCACACCGCGTCACCACACAATATCACTCTCATATTTTAAAACCCAATACAACAGAAACCTGACATCCCCACACCCATCCACTAACAGAGACCAAAAAGCTCCACAAACAACGCTGGTTCTTCAAGAAGAATCAAATAAGGGTATGTCTGTGTTCCTCTCCCACTTATATTCAATGAGGTACGTCGTAGGAGTTGATTTCCTCCTCAATCCCATTTTCTTACGTGGGTTTTCTGGTTCTGTGCATCTAGTTGTGTTGCTCATTCTATTTATCTCATGGGTTTGCAAGAAAACTCGGATTAATAAGATTGAGGGCCCAAAACAGAGTGTTAGAATCACTAGGTTCTCGTATCACAAGCGAACTATGTTTTTTTGTCTGGGTCTGTCACTTTTTAATCTTGTTCTATGCTTATTTAGCCACTTCTATTGGTATAGAAATGGTTGGTCTGAGGAAAAGGTTGTGACCCTTCTAGATTTGGTAATCAAAACACTTACCTGGTTAGTTCTCTCTGTTTTCTTGCACACCCAGTTCTTTAATTCAGGTGCATCAAAGTTCCCAGTTGCTTTAAGAGTTTGGTGGGGGGTTTTCTTCTCTATCTCTTGTTATTCCCTTGCTGTGGACTTTGTTTATTACAAAAAGCACCGAGCTTTACCAGTCCAATTTTGGTTGTCTGACATAGTTTGTAGTATTTCTGGGTTGTTCTTCTGTTTTTTGGGGTTTTTAGGTAAGAATGAAGGTGGAAATGCCATTCTTCAAGAAGCCCTTTTGCATGGTAGTGCTAGTAATGGTATAGAGTCCAATAAGTCTGGCGGGGGTGAAACTGTGACCCCTTATTCCAGTGCTAGTTTCTTTTGTGTCCTTACTTTCTCTTGGATGGGTAATTTGATTGCTGCCGGCTCCAAAAAAACGTTGGACCTCGAGGATGTTCCTCAGCTTGCCAGTATTGATAGTGTCAGGTCGGCTTTTCCAATTTTGAGAAATAAGGTAGAATCGGATTGCGAGAGTAGTAGTAAAGTGACAACATTTGTGCTGGTGAAGGCTTTGATTTTCACGGTATGGAAGGAAATTCTATTATCAGCTTTTCTTGTGCTTGCTTACACATTGGCTACTTATGTCGGCCCCTACCTCATTGATACTTTCGTTCAATACCTTAATGGTCGTCGCGGAGTCAAAAACGAAGGTTATCTTTTGGTTTCTACATTCTTCATTGCAAAGGTAGTTGAGTGTCTTGCACAGAGGCACTGGTTTTTTAAGTCCCAACAGGCTGGATTTAGAGCTAGGGCTGCATTGGTTGCCATGATCTACAATAAGGGTTTGACCCTTTCATGTCAATCAAAACAGAGTCACACTAGTGGGGAGATCATCAATTTCATGACCGTTGATGCGGAGAGAATTGGTGACTTCGGTTGGTATATGCATGATCCTTGGATGGTGCTCTTACAAGTTGCTTTGGCTTTGGCAATCTTATACAAAAATCTTGGGCTTGCTTCAATTGCTACATTTGTTGCTACTGTGCTAGTGATGTCGGCAAACTTTCCTTTGGGAAAGTTGCAGGAGAAATTTCAGGAAGAACTAATGGCATCTAAAGATCGAAGGATGAAGTCCACGTCCGAAATTTTGAGGAACATGAGGATTCTCAAGCTTCAGGGTTGGGAGATGAAGTTCTTGTCAAAAATTGTCGAGCTCAGGAACACGGAGGCAGGATGGTTGAGAAGATACGTGTACACTACCGCCATGACCTCTTTTGTTTTTTGGGTCGCCCCAACATTTGTGTCTGTGGTCACGTTTGGTGCTTGTATGCTTATGGGAATCCCACTGGAATCAGGGAAGATATTGTCTGCACTTGCAACATTTAGAATACTTCAAGAGCCTATTTATAATCTTCCTGATACAATTTCAATGATTGCTCAGACCAAAGTTTCCCTTGACCGAATTGCTTCATTCCTCCGTCTCCATGACCTGCAGCCGGATGTTATACAGGTGCTGCCGAGAGGTACATCTGACAGAGCCATAGAGATAGTTGATGGGAATTTTGCTTGGGATGTGTCTTCTCCTACTTCAACTCTCAAAGATATAAATCTCATGGTGTCTCGTGGCATGAGGGTTGCTGTTTGCGGTACCGTTGGTTCAGGCAAGTCGAGCTTAATCTCTTCTATCTTGGGAGAAATGCCCAAAATATCAGGAGCTATTATGCTAAGTGGAACAAAGGCTTACGTTGCTCAGTCACCCTGGATACAGAGTGGGACGATTGAGGAAAATATACTTTTTGGTAAGGAAATGGACAGAGAGCAGTATGAGAAGGTTCTTGAAGCGTGTTCCTTAAAGAAAGACCTGGAAATTCTCTCCTTCGGTGATCAGACGGTTATAGGTGAGAGAGGAATCAATTTGAGTGGTGGACAGAAACAGAGAATACAGATTGCGCGTGCCTTGTACCAAGATGCTGATATCTATCTTTTTGATGATCCATTTAGTGCGGTGGATGCTCATACAGGGTCCCATCTTTTCAAGGTAATTACTCTCTAACTCTCTGGTCCTATTTCCTCTAGAACTATATTTTTTTTTCTGAGAAGCATTATTCGCATTTACCTTTTCATTTTGCACTGTTTCCACAGGAATTGGAGTGTTTCACTCAACAAGGGTAGTATGAATTGCATTTCCCTTTTTCCTCTGTNAGAGATAGTTGATGGGAATTTTGCTTGGGATGTGTCTTCTCCTACTTCAACTCTTAAAGATATAAATCTCAGGGTGTCTCGTGGCATGAGGGTTGCTGTTTGCGGTACCGTTGGTTCAGGCAAGTCGAGCTTAATCTCTTCTATCTTGGGAGAAATGCCCAAAATATCAGGAGCTATTATGCTAAGTGGAACAAAGGCTTACGTTGCTCAGTCACCCTGGATACAGAGTGGGAAGATTGAGGAAAATATACTTTTTGGTAAGGAAATGGACAGAGAGCAGTATGAGAAGGTTCTTGAAGCGTGTTCCTTAAAGAAAGACCTGGAAATTCTCTCCTTCGGTGATCAGACGGTTATAGGTGAGAGAGGAATCAATTTGAGTGGTGGACAGAAACAGAGAATACAGATTGCGCGTGCCTTGTACCAAGATGCTGATATCTATCTTTTTGATGATCCATTTAGTGCGGTGGATGCTCATACAGGGTCCCATCTTTTCAAGGTAATTACTCTCTAACTCTCTGGTCCTATTTCCTCTAGAACTATATTTTTTTTTCTGAGAAGCATTATTCGCATTTACCTTTTCATTTTGCACTGTTTCCACAGGAATTGGAGTGTTTCACTCAACAAGGGTAGTATGAATTGCATTTCCCTTTTTCCTCTGTTTGGCAAAGATCACTTGCATTGTCATGAAAAGGAATCATGGTTTCTGTTTAATTATTACCACACTGATTTGGTCAAGTACTTGTAAAACAATTATTGCTGTATGCATATCATTGGATTATTGATATCCTTGTAGAAGGTCAAAATTAGTTGTATATAGCTGTGATATCATCTCCTTATGCCCTGCCTTGTTTACTTTGCTCATCTTCCATTCTTCTTTTGTATTTAAGTAAGGTAAATTGATGAAGTATGATGTGATAATCGTTGTATGGCAGGAATGTTTACTGGGGCTTCTGGGTACTAAAACAGTAGTTTATGTTACTCATCAAGTGGAATTCTTACCTGCTGCAGATCTTATCCTGGTGAGCTACTTACTTGTTTCTTCATTGTCATTGTGGTTACGGACAAAACTCACCCAATGTAATGATTGTTATCAGGTCATGAAAAATGGGAGAATTTCGCAAGCTGGAAAATATGAAGACATTCTAAATTCAGGAAGCGACTTTATGGAACTTGTGGGTGCCCATAAGGAAGCTTTATTGGTGCTTGATTCTGTAGAAACACGTTCAGGCTCAGGAAAATCAAATATCAGCGAGGAAGTTGATGGTATTGGGGAGGCTAAGAAGGTTCTCAAGGATGAGAAAACTGCAGTTGGTCAAAATGGCAAAGCAGATGATGTTGGGGGGCCAAAAGGTCAGCTTGTTCAAGAAGAAGAAAGAGAGAAAGGTAAAGTTGGTTTTTCAGTCTACTGGAAATATATCACAACTGCGTATGGAGGAGCACTTGTGCCCTTTATATTGTTGGCACAAGTTTTGTTTCAGCTACTTCAAATTGGAAGCAATTACTGGATGGCATGGGCAACTCCGGTCTCCAGCAATGTACCGGCTCCTGTTGGAGGCTCTACTCTTCTAGTTGTCTATGTAGCTTTGGCAATCGGAAGTTCTTTTTGCATCCTTTCGAGGGCCTTACTTCTTGTAACGGCCGGGTACAAGATTGCCACAATACTGTTCAATAAAATGCATTTCTGCCTTTTTCGTGCCCCTATGTCTTTCTTTGATGCCACCCCTAGCGGACGAATTCTGAACAGAGTAAGTGTGAAATATACATTTGTTTGTTTGTTTATACAATTGTTATTGTTGTTCAGTTTTATATTTTCTACAATAGGAGTGCTCGACATACTTCTACAACTCCAGAATTTTATTAAACCATGCTATGTTCCTCTCACAGGCATCTACGGACCAAAGTGCACTGGATTTGATCATTCCATCTCAAGTTTCTGCTTTTGCCTTCTCAATCATACAACTTCTGGGAATTATTGCAGTAATGTCGCAGGTTGCTTGGCAGGTCTTCATCATTTTTATTCCTGTCATTGCAATTTGCATCTGGTTACAGGTAGCCTTATATTCCCTTCTCAGAATCTTATAAAGTAATTTCAAATTATGGTTATCATTTCGTTGTACCATCAGTAATCTCAAACCTTGTGGGCACATGGATTTGCTATATTCTCGTTCTTTTATATAACCCTACGCCCAAGTTGAGGGCATGTTTTTGTCCATGCATGATTGTAGTAGTTGCTCGTGTTCTTCTTAATTGCAGCAATATTACATATCTTCAGCACGAGAATTGGCACGGTTAATTGGAGTATGCAAAGCTCCAGTTATACAACATTTTGCTGAAACAATCTCAGGATCAACTACAATTAGAAGTTTTGATCAGGAATCTAGATTCCGGGACACAAATATGAAATTGATAGATGGGTATTCTCGCCCAACATTTCACAGTTCTGGTGCAATGGAGTGGCTATGCATTCGCTTGGATATGTTGTCTTTAATTACATTTACCTCTTCCTTGGTTTTTTTGATCTCTGTTCCGGAGGGAACAATTGATTCGAGTAAGTGGTTCTTGTTTATCATCTTTGTCAATTATCCTTTGCTTCTGCAATTGTGAATGGTGTGAAGAATACATGACACGCTCTTTTATCCCCTTGTGTGTTTAAAGGTGTTGCGGGATTAGCAGTAACATATGGGCTTAATCTTAACATGTTACAAGCTTGGGTCATATGGAATCTTTGTTCTATGGAGAATAAAATTATATCAGTTGAAAGAATACTTCAATACACTTCTCTCCCTAGTGAGCCTCCTCTTGTTATAGAATCAAACAGGCCAGAGGCAGACGGTCACTGGCCATCACATGGTGAAGTTGACATTCGTGATCTCAAGGTAAATTTGATTTTTGGTTGGTCTTTCTCTATGCCAAATGAGTTCTCAAAGTAATATGTAGGGTCATTCATGGGTTCTCCATACTCGACGTCTGTATGCATGTTGCTAATGCCAAGCATTGATATAGGTGCGATATGCCCCACACATGCCACTTGTGTTAAGAGGCCTCACATGCACTTTCTCTGGAGGAAAGAAGACTGGCATTGTAGGAAGGACGGGCAGTGGTAAATCAACACTTATACAGACACTCTTCCGTATTGTTGAACCCGATGGTGGACACATTTTTATAGATGATATCAACATCTCTTTGATCGGGCTGCATGATTTAAGATCTAGATTGAGTATAATTCCACAGGATCCAACCATGTTTGAGGGGACGATAAGAGGAAACCTGGATCCGCTGGAAGAGCATACGGACGAACAGATTTGGGAGGTGGGCATGGCTTTATTTGATGTTTATACTTGTTTGGAACAAAAAGAATATGCAAATGTCCGGGATTGATTTCATAATTCTGTAAATATGTTGTTAAGGCTGCGTAGTTAACTAATTTTCATTTGTTTAGGCTCTCGATAAGTGCCAGCTTGGAGACGAGGTTAGGAAGAAGGAAGGCAAACTTGATTCAGCAGGTTTGCTTTATTTCCACTTTCACATAAACTCCATAGATTTCTTTAACTCCTATAATCACTGGAATTCTTATTTCTCATTGTTCCTATGATTTTTTCAGTTAATGAGAATGGAGAGAATTGGAGTGTGGGTCAAAGACAGCTGGTCTGTCTTGGCCGTGTTCTACTGAAGAAAAGCAAGGTTTTGGTGCTTGATGAGGCAACAGCATCAGTTGATACAGCGACTGATAATCTGATTCAGCAAACCCTGAGGCAACACTTCTCCGACTCCACAGTCATAACCATTGCACATAGAATAACATCTGTGCTCGACAGTGACATGGTCCTACTATTAGATCTTGGTTAGATCACATTCAGCCTTCAGTACATATTATTATCTATCCTTGAGGCTTTGGAGTAAAATCATCTTGATTTTTTCATTCTTCCTCTGGTGCAGGATTAATCGAGGAATACGATACTCCAACCAAGTTGCTGGAAAACAAGTCATCTTCGTTTGCTAGGCTCGTAGCAGAGTATAGTGTGAGATCAAAATGATGATGACCATCAAGTTGTAGTTATGTTCTCAGGTACAATTTGCCCCAATGGATGGGGCATCTTCTATGTTCCAAATTATTCTCCTATTTGAGTGTATGTGACGTGTGGAAAGCCAACTTATACGTGCGTATATGTTCTACGCAAGATGCGTTATGAATAATCAATAAAGAATTGGTACCGAGTATTATTATGTTGTTGGTAGAGATGAGTTTGACAGGTTTTAAGAATTTGCTTGGGCATGTTTGGGATAGAGAAGATATGTATGGTGGTTTTTCTTTTTCTTTGTTAACTGATTTTGGTCTGGTTTTATGGTATGCATGTTTACATAGAAAAACTAAACGGCACGCCACTACCCCCACCCCCACATAGTCCAACTCACGTGCTTCATTTTTTGTTTTTGGGGCGTTTTGTCAAGCACATGGATAGAAAAAATTGTAAGGCGAGAAAATGACAGGAAACTTTCACTCAAATGGGGTATATGATGGGGGACAAAGATTTTTGGAGTAGGGCAATTTACATGGTACTGTGCCACTACTAGATTCCAAGGTGGCCCAATTTGCCAATCAGCTAAGTGATTCTGAATCTTTGAGTCTAATTACGGTAATGAAAAATAAATATTTTTTTCAATCAAATAAAACAAGGCACGTGTAAACTTTTTGTAATTTATAATTCTATTTTATTTTATTATTTTTAAGATCAACGGATACAAACAAATCAAGATACCATTTACAATTAACAATGAATTTCAATATAATACCACCATCTCAGTACTTAATGCTAGTATTACTATTTTCTATTACTGAAGTAAGCTACAGAGCTGCTGGAGGGAGGGAGGGAGGGAGGAAGAGAGAGAGATTCTTTGTTTGGTTTATATCTTAAAAAATAGTATTCGAAACAGTTTTTAGGAAGACTTTTGAAAATTATTTTTGCTATTTTTTATGTCGCAGAACTTGTTTGGTTATATGATTCAAAAAATAGATCTACGACATAAAAATCAGTAAAATTTATTTAAAAAATAATCCAAAAATAATAAAAATAGTAATGTGGTGGTGGTGGGAGTGTGTGTGGTTGGTCGTGGTGATGGTGAAAGGGTGGTGGAAAAGTGGTGGTGGAAGTGTGGTGGTTGTGAAAGTGTGGTGGTGGTGGTGGTGGTAGAAGTGTGGTGGTGGTGGTGATAGTTTCTAAATTTTGAAAAGTTTATTTTTAAAATCGCACAAAATTTCTTTAACTTATTTTTTATTTTATTCTCAATTTAAAAAAAAACCAGTTAAATAACTTGTTTTTCCAAAATTGTTTTTAAAAATAAAAAATAATTTCTGAAATACAAACCAAACATGACATACTTTTTTTTCTCATTTTTCATTTATCCATTTTTCTTCGGACCAAACATGTTAATCTATATAATAAAACACATAAGAAATTGAATTTTATCTCTTATAAGAATTATCATATCACTTATTTCTATAACATGTTCAATCATTTAATATTTGATTAATTTATAATTTAACATATTTTTTTCAGTTATTATCTATATATACACAATAATATACATATGTTGAAAAAATTTTATCAAATTACCTATTTTGAGAAAATTTTGTCAATATTTTTTAAAATATAATAAGTAAAAATAAATTTTGAATGATATAATAAAAAATGAAGGAAAAAAATTTATTATTTTTAAAACTTAAATTTTATATTTTATCTTATTTTTGAGTACGAGTGTTATGACTAATAAGATAATATAACTTATGTGTACATTAACTAATAAATTAAAAAAGTATACTGTGTCCTGTCTTTCAATTGTCACTTCGACCCACAATATTTGAAAAATAGTTCATAGACCCACTCAACTCGACTGACCTAGTGGTATTATATGACTAATGTGAGTGAAGTACCAAGCATTTAGGATGATACACGCGGCGTAAAGTCATTCAATTATCCGGAAACTTTTTCAGTCACATGTTCTCTTAAAATGTTTTATTATTTCTTTGTCCCCCACCCTAATGTCAATTCACTTGCTCACCACACAACAGTACACTACAAAAGCATGTTGTTTCTCCAATGTCATTGGATTATTTATTTTTAGAGACGGAGATTCCTCTCGTATACTTCGATTAATCTATGATATATATATCATTTATTAAAAAAAATTTAAGAGGTCAAAATAGATTTAGATTGACACTTTTTAAAGGTAAAATTTTTTTTCCAATAAATAATCTTTGTAAGTAAGGTCTCGTAGGATCAACTCCTCCATAAAATATCTTAGCTACCTTCAATCACCCATTAATGATAAGTATTCATAAAATCTTAGAGTTACACACAAAAATCGAACTTAAAATATTTAAATTTATGATTGACTCTAAGCCTTTCCCCCTATTGAGATCTCCTGTCGGAATATTATTGGTCCATGACTTTGATGGAATTTTTTTTTAGTTTAACGATTAGTGGTGTTTGAATCAATTTATACATATTTTGATTAATCTTTTCTTTGATCCAGTTAAAAATAAATTATCCACTTAAGACTATAATATTAATGAGAAATAATTTTTTCAAAAGCTTGACATCTGACATCTCATTTTTATCGTTCATGGTATAGTACAAAATGCATTACGCCTTAAGGTCCACGTAAGAGGAAATCATAGTGTCATGTCCCATTCGAATCTCACCCCTGAATTATTGGTCCATTCGTAAGAACAGTGGACAAATAATGGAAACAAACAGGGAATTTGACGATGTACACAATAATTTTGGACAAGATTAACAATTGAGTGTGTAATAAAGTGTAATTAATAGACAATAAATAAAATAATTAATGACAGTAAAATAAATATGCAGTCAATGTATAAATATATAGTGGTTCAGTTCTAATGACTTATTCCATTCTAAAAAATGACAATTGTAGCTAAGGGGCTCTTATTGATGAATAAGGTAAACGGGAGAGAGAGTAATGATTAACTCCGAAAGAGATATAATAATTATGAGAGAGAAGTTATGTGTGTGTAGGAAGGTGTAGAAAAGTGTGGCGAGATGCAAAAATGTGTCATCTCATATAGAGAGGATTTATAATTTATAGACATAGTGAGGTGGTGACGTGAGTGTAAGGGTACTAATTTTTCGGGGAGGATAGTTACAAAAGATAAGTACACTAAAGGTAGTCTTGATTTTTGGGAGGGAGTATCCCGATAATTGCTCCTCATGTGCTCTAATTCTTTTTGGACTCCTTGGAACTTGGAGTAGGTCAGATTGGCAAATTGGTCTCGACCTGCCTTTTAGTTGATTTGGACTTACTGAATTTATTGGGTCTAACATGATCAGATTTGAGCTCATCATAATTTTTCATCCATATCAATCACATTATTTTTTGCTTTTCATGATGCAACGTTAACTGTTTTATAAAAGGGTAATACTTTTTAAATTTGAAAAATATAATCTAATTTATGGACAAAAAAATATATAATACTACATGGTTCAATAAAAAAATTTAACATTCTTTAAAAATTGGACTTGTTTGGAACTGATTTTTGTGGGCATAAAATAAAAGTTTGAAAAGTAAAATTAAAAAGTTAGAGTTAAAAAAACACTTAAAACCGTTTGCACTGTTTTAAAAAAAATCGATTTTTTCTTGGAAGTTTTTGGATAATTCTCATTTTTGAGCTATTCCTTGGTGATGATAAAAGCTTTTTTTGTTCAAAAAATTGATGAAAAAACAGTTCAATAAACCTGAGTTCAAACTATTCAATTTTTTTTTTCTCAAAAAGAAACTAAGGTTTTAAATCAATCCTAAACACGCCTATTGATAATGGTCATATCATCCAATATTAAATTTTCGATCTTAAATTATATATCAAATGAATTGAGATTTTGGGATGAATAGACCCGTCAACATTTTTTTTTTTTTTAAGAAAACTAATTCATCCAAGGTCTCGGACTCTCTATTTATTTTAGATCCCAAATTAAGAAAGCATAGAATTTTCCATAAATTATTGTCCCGTGATCAATATATGAAGCTCTTATCATATATTTTTAGAATAAGTTATGGTACTATTTTTTTTTTCATGTCTTATCACAATATATTATCTTTAATATTTAAGTCACATCTTACAAAAAAAAATTAAAATTAACCATTGAATATCGATATTTAAGATTGTCAAAATATAACATCACTCGTTAATACGACACAGACATACACGAAATTAGAAGATTTAAGTCTTTCTTAAATAAGTAAATTTAATACGGTACAATTAATAAATGAATTAAATATAAGTAAAATTAATCAAAAAAATATATAATACAACTCATTTAAATATCGATTATATATAACATAAATTAGATATGATACGATTTGTCAAATATAAATTAATAAATAAATTTATTATAAAAAAATATTTTTTAACATAAATTCAATAAAAATCCTGTATCACCGGAAACGATTGACAAATCTATCGGTACCGTAGAACGTGATGCTTTGATAATCACAAAGTATTAATATAAGAGGACTCAGTTGTAATATACAGGTGTAGGATTACACCTCTTCGGAATTTTATTATCACTCGTCTCCTTCCACAGCACTCTCCCTTTGTCTCTCTTCCCAAAAAGGGTTCTCTTCTCTCACTAAACTGGGAAAATGCCAACCTTTTTGTCCACTTGTCTTCCCCGGTCGTTGCTCTCTCGGTCAACTGAGTCTTGCTCACCACTTAATCCTACGCCCAGGGAAGCCCACCTTTGACTACAGGCTACTCTTTCCCTCTCTCCTAATCATATAAGAACACATCTTGTATCCATATATATACATGCACCACACTGTATCACCATACAATATCACTCTGATATTTTAAAACCTAATACAACAATAGACTGACATAGTCACACCCATTCACCAACAGAGACCAAAAAGCTCCACAAACAACGCAGGTTCTTCAAGAAGCATCAAATAAGGGTATGTCTGTGTTCCTCTCCCACTTATATTCAATGAGGTACGTCGTAGGAGGTGATTTCCTCCTCAATCCCATTCTCTTACGCGGGTTTTCTGGTTCTGTGCACCTAGTTTTGTTGCTTATTCTATTTATCTCATGGGTTTGCAAGAAAATTAGGATCAATAAGACTGAGGGCCAAAAACAGAGTGTTAGAATCACCAGGTTCTCGTATCACAAACGAACTATGTTTTTTTGTCTGGGTCTGTCACTGTTTAATCTTGTTCTGTGCTTATTGAGCCACTTCTATTGGTATAGAAATGGTTGGTCTGAGGAAAAGGTTGTGACCCTTTTAGATTTGGTAATCAAAACACTTGCTTGGTTAGTTCTCTCTGTTTTCTTGCACACCCAGTTCTTTAATTCAGGTGCATCAAAGTTCCCAGTTGCTTTAAGAGTTTGGTGGGGGTTTTTCTTCTCTATCTCTTGTTATTCCCTTGCTGTGGACTTTGTTTATTACAAAAAGCACCGAGCTTTACCAGTTCAATTTTGGGTGTCTGACATAGTTTGTAGTATTTCTGGGTTGTTCTTCTGTTTTGTGGGGTTTTTAGGTAAGAAAGAAGGTGAAAATGCCCTTCTTCAAGAACCCCTTTTGAATGGTAGTGCTAGTAATGGTATAGAGTCCATTAAGTCTGGTGGGGGTGAAACTGTGACCCCTTATTCCAGTGCTAGTTTCTTTAGTGTCCTTACTTTCTCTTGGATGGGTAATTTGATTGCTGCCGGCTCCAAAAAAACTTTGGACCTCGAGGATGTTCCTCAGCTTGCCAGTATTGATAGTGTCAGGTCGGCTTTTCCAATTTTGAGAAATGAGGTAGAATCGGATTGCGAGAGTAGTAGTAAAGTGACAACATTTGTGCTGGTGAAGGCTTTGATTTTCACGGTATGGAAGGAAATTCTATTATCAGCTTTTCTTGTGCTTGCTTACACATTGGCTACTTATGTCGGCCCCTACCTCATTGATACTTTCGTTCAATACCTTAATGGTCGTCGCGGAGTCAAAAACGAAGGTTATCTTTTGGTTTCTACATTCTTCATTGCAAAGGTAGTTGAGTGTCTTGCACAGAGGCACTGGTTTTTTAAGGCCCAACAGGCTGGATTTAGAGCTAGGGCTGCATTAGTTGCCATGATCTACAATAAGGGTTTGACCCTTTCATGTCAATCAAAACAGAGTCACACTAGTGGGGAGATCATCAATTTCATGACCGTTGATGCGGAGAGAATTGGTGAATTCGGTTGGTATATGCATGATCCTTGGATGGTGCTCTTACAAGTTGCTTTGGCTTTGGCAATCTTATACAAAAATCTTGGGCTTGCTTCAATTGCTACATTTGTTGCTACTGTGCTAGTGATGTTGGCAAACTTTCCTTTGGGAAAGTTGCAGGAGAAATTTCAGGAAGAACTAATGGCATCTAAAGATCGAAGGATGAAGTCCACGTCCGAAATTTTGAGGAACATGAGGATTCTCAAGCTTCAGGGTTGGGAGATGAAGTTCTTGTCAAAAATTGTCGAGCTCAGGAACACGGAGGCAGGATGGTTGAGAAGATACGTGTACACTACCGCCATGACCTCTTTTGTTTTTTGGGTCGCCCCAACATTTGTGTCTGTGGCCACGTTTGGTGCTTGTATGCTTATGGGAATCCCACTGGAATCAGGGAAGATATTGTCTGCACTTGCAACATTTAGAATACTTCAAGAGCCTATTTATAATCTTCCTGATACAATTTCAATGATTGCTCAGACCAAAGTTTCCCTTGACCGAATTGCTTCATTCCTCCGTCTTCATGACCTGCAGCCGGATGTTATACAGGTGCTGCCGAGAGGTACATCTGACACAGCCATAGAGATAGTTGATGGGAATTTTACTTGGGATGTGTCTTCTCCTACTTCAACTCTCAAAGATATAAATCTCAGGGTGTCTCGTGGAATGAGGGTTGCTGTTTGCGGTACCGTTGGTTCAGGCAAGTCGAGCTTAATCTCTTCTATCTTGGGAGAAATGCCCAAAATATCTGGAGCTATTATGCTAAGTGGAACAAAGGCTTACGTTGCTCAGTCACCCTGGATACAGAGTGGGAAGATTGAGGAAAATATACTTTTTGGTAAGGAAATGGACAGAGAGCGGTATGAGAAGGTTCTTGAAGCGTGTTCCTTAAAGAAAGACCTGGAAATTCTCTCCTTCGGTGATCAGACGGTTATAGGTGAGAGAGGAATCAATTTGAGTGGTGGACAGAAACAGAGAATACAGATTGCGCGTGCCCTGTACCAAGATGCTGATATCTATCTTTTTGATGATCCATTTAGTGCGGTGGATGCTCATACAGGGTCCCATCTTTTCAAGGTAATTACTCTCTAACTCTCTGGTCCTAATTCCTCTAGAGCTATATTTTTTTTTCTGAGAAGCATTATTCGCATTTACCTTTTCATTTTGCACTGTTTCCACTGGAATTGGAGTGTTTCACTCAACAAGGGTAGTATGAATTGCATTTCCCTTTTTCCTCTGTTTGGCAAAGATCGCATGGATTGTCATGAAAAGGAATCATGGTTTCTATTTAATTATTACTACACTGATTTGGCCAAGTACTTGTAAAACAATTATTTCTGTATGCATATCATTGGATTATTGATATCCTTGTAGAAGGTCAAAATTAGTTGTATATAGCTGTGATACCATCTCCTTATGCCCTGCCTTGTTTACTTTGCTCTTCTTTCATTCTTCTTTTGTATTTAAGTAAGGTAAATTGATGAAGTATGCTGTGATAATCGTTGTATGGCAGGAATGTTTACTGGGGCTTCTGGGTACTAAAACAGTTGTTTATGTTACTCATCAAGTGGAATTCTTACCTGCTGCAGATCTTATCCTGGTGAGCTACTTACTTGTTTCTTCATTGTCATTGTGGTTACGGACAAAACTCACCCAATGTAATGATTGTTATCAGGTCATGAAAAATGGGAGAATTTCGCAAGCTGGAAAATATGAAGACATTCTAAATTCAGGAAGCGACTTTATGGAACTTGTGGGTGCCCATAAGGAAGCTTTATTGGTGCTTGATTCTGTAGAAACACGTTCAGGCTCAGGAAAATCAAATATCAGCGAGGAAGTTGGTGGTATTGGGGATGCTAAGAAGGTTCTCAAGGATGAGAAAACTGCAGTTGGTCAAAATGGCAAAGCAGATGATGTTGGGGGGCCAAAAGGTCAGCTTGTTCAAGAAGAAGAAAGAGAGAAAGGTAAAGTTGGTTTTTCAGTCTACTGGAAATATATCACAACTGCGTATGGAGGAGCACTTGTGCCCTTTATATTGTTGGCACAAGTTTTGTTTCAGCTACTTCAAATTGGAAGCAATTACTGGATGGCATGGGCAACTCCGGTCTCCAGCAATGTACCGGCTCCTGTTGGAGGCTCTACTCTTCTAGTTGTCTATGTAGCTTTGGCAATCGGAAGTTCTTTTTGCATCCTTTCGAGGGCCTTACTTCTTGTAACGGCTGGGTACAAGACTGCCACAATACTGTTCAATAAAATGCACTTCTGCCTTTTTCGCGCCCCTATGTCTTTCTTTGATGCCACCCCTAGCGGACGAATTCTGAACAGAGTAAGTGTGAAATATGCATTTGTTTGTTTGTTTGTTTGTTTATACAATTGTTATTATTGTTCAGTTTTATATTTTCTACAATATGAGTGCTCGATGATTTTACATACTTCTACAAATCCAAAATTTTATTAAACCAAGCTATGTTCTTCTCACAGGCATCTACGGACCAAAGTGCAGTGGATTTGAACATTTCATTTCAAGTTGCCGCTTTTGCCTTCTCAATAATACAACTTCTGGGAATTATTGCAGTAATGTCGCAGGTTGCTTGGCAGGTCTTCATCATTTTTATTCCTGTCATTGCAATTTGCATCTGGTTACAGGTAGCCTTATATTCCCTTCTCAGAATCTTATAAAGTAATTTCAAATTATGNTTCCTGTCATTGCAATTTGCATCTGGTTACAGGTAGCCTTATATTCCCTTCTCAGAATCTTGTAAAGTAATTTCAAATTATAGTTATCGTTTTGTTGTACCATCAGTAATCTCAAACCTTGTGGGCGCATGGATTTGCTATATTCTCGTTCTTTTATTTAACCCTATGCCCAAGTTGAGGGCATGTTTTTGTCCATGCATGATTGTAGTAGTTCCTCATGATCTTCTTAATTGCAGCAATATTACATAACTTCAGCACGAGAATTGGCACGGTTAATTGGAGTATGCAAAGCTCCAGTTATACAACATTTTGCTGAAACAATCTCAGGATCAACTACAATTAGAAGTTTTGATCAGGAATCTAGATTCCGGGACACAAATATGAAATTGATAGATGGGTATTCTCGCCCAACATTTCACAGTTCTGGTGCAATGGAGTGGCTATGCATTCGCTTGGATATGTTGTCTTTAATTACATTTACATCGTCCTNAGTTTCATAGTTCTGGTGCAATGGAGTGGCTATGCATTCGCTTGGATATGTTGTCTTTAATTACATTTACATCGTCCTTGGTTTTTTTGATCTCTGTTCCGGAGGGAACAATTGATTCGAGTAAGTGGTTCTTGTTTATCATCTTTGTCAATTATCCTTTGCTTCTGCAATTGTGAATGGTGTGAAGAATACATGACACGCTCTTTTATCCCCTTGTGTGTTTAAAGGTGTTGCGGGATTAGCANCTCTTTGTCAATTATCCTTTGCTTCTGCAATTGTGAATGGTGTGAAGAATACCTGACACGCTCTTTTATCCCCTTGTGTGTTTAAAGGTGTTGCGGGATTAGCAGTAACNGATGGGTATTCTCGCCCAACATTTCACAGTTCTGGTGCAATGGAGTGGCTATGCATTCGCTTGGATATGTTGTCTTTAATTACATTTACCTCTTCCTTGGTTTTTTTGATCTCTGTTCCGGAGGGAACAATTGATTCGAGTAAGTGGTTCTTGTTTATCATCTTTGTCAATTATCCTTTGCTTCTGCAATTGTGAATGGTGTGAAGAATACATGACACGCTCTTTTATCCCCTTGTGTGTTTAAAGGTGTTGCGGGATTAGCAGTAACATATGGGCTTAATCTTAACATGTTACAAGCTTGGGTCATATGGAATCTTTGTTCTATGGAGAATAAAATTATATCAGTTGAAAGAGTACTTCAATACACTTCTCTCCCTAGTGAGCCTCCTCTTGTTATAGAATCAAACGGGCCAGAGGCAGACAGNTTTGTTCTATGGAGAATAAAATTATATCAGTTGAAAGAATACTTCAATACACTTCTCTCCCTAGTGAGCCTCCTCTTGTTATAGAATCAAACGGGCCAGAGGCAGACGGTCACTGGCCATCACAAGGTGAAGTTGACATTCGTGATCTCAAGGTAAATTTGATTTTTGGTTGGTCTTTCTCTATGCCAAATGAGTTCTCAAAGTAATATGTAGGGTCATTCATGGGTTCTCCATACTCGACGTCTGTATGCATGTTGCTAATGCCAAGCATTGATATAGGTGCGATATGCCCCACACATGCCACTTGTGTTAAGAGGCCTCACATGCACTTTCTCTGGACGAAAGAAGACTGGCATTGTAGGAAGGACGGGCAGTGGTAAATCAACACTTATACAGACACTCTTCCGTATTGTTGAACCCGATGGTGGACACATTTTTATAGATGATATCAACATCTCTTTGATCGGGCTGCATGATTTAAGATCTAGATTGAGTATAATTCCACAGGATCCAACCATGTTTGAGGGGACGATAAGAGGAAACCTGGATCCACTGGAAGAGCATACGGACGAACAGATTTGGGAGGTGGGATGGCTTTATTTGATGCTTATATTTGTTTGGAATAAAAATGGGAAAAATGCAAATGTCCGGGATTGATTTCATAATTCTGTAAATACGTCATTAAGGCTGCGTAGTCAACTGTTTTTCATTTGTTTAGGCTCTCGATAAGTGTCAGCTTGGAGACGATGTTAGGAAGAAGGAAGGCAAACTTGATTCAGCAGGTTTACTTTATTTCCACTTTCACATGATCTCCAGAGATTTCTTTAACTCCTACAATCACTGGAATTCTTATTTCTCATTATTCCTATAATTTTTTCAGTTAATGAGAATGGAGATAATTGGAGTGTGGGTCAAAGACAGCTGGTCTGTCTTGGCCGTGTGTTACTCAAGAAAAGCAAGGTTTTGGTGCTTGACGAGGCTACAGCATCAGTTGATGCAGCAACTGATAATCTGATTCAGCAAACCTTGAGGCAACACTTCTCCGACTCCACAGTCATAACAATTGCACATAGAATAACATCTGTGCTCGACAGTGACATGGTCCTACTATTAGATCATGGTTAGATCACATTCAGCCTTCAGTACATATTATTATCCTTGAGGCTTTGGAGTAAAATAATCTTGACTTTTTCTTTATTCCTCTGGTGCAGGATTAATCGAGGAATATGATACTCCAACCAAGTTGCTGGAAAACAAGTCATCTTCGTTTGCTAGGCTCGCAGCAGAGTATAGCATGAGATGAAATTCTAGTTTCGAGACTTAGAGAACTTTGAATGCCGGACCACACCATTAATGGCTGATGTTATGCGACGATGATGAAAATCGAGTTGTAGTTATTGTGCTAGGTATAATTTGCCCTAATGGATGGGGGCATCTTCTATGATCCAAACTGTTCTCCTATTTGAGTGTACGTGATATATGGAAAGCCAAGTTATACGTAGGCATATGTTCTACGCAAGATGCGTTATGATTTTTATAATGCAATGGGGTTCATGTATATTGCTATAAATTCTAATGCATGTTAAGTTGTATTACTACGTCAGATGAATAATCAATAAAGAGTTGGTATTGAGTATTATTATGTGTGTAGGGATGAGTTTGACTGGTTTTACGCGTTTATTTGAACATGTTTGAGGTAGAGACCAGAGAAGATATGTATATATGATGGTTTTTCTTTTTCTTTGTTGATTGATTTTTGATCTTGTTTTATAACGTGCATGCACACATAGAGAGACTAAACGGCACGCCACTACCGAACATAGTGCAACTCATGTGTTTCATTTTCAAACAAAAATCTTAATGATAGTTTGAGTGAGAGTTGTTATAATTTTATGATATTAAAAATACAAATTGAGGAATTTAATCTTTGTTTTCCTGATGGCATATTCGTCATCACATCCAGGTCTTGCAAATGGGTCGTGACCTCAAGATGAGTGATGAACATCTTTTGATCAGTCTCATATTATTATATTCTCATTTGGTATAAGCATATGAGATGTTTTTTGTTTTTGGTGCATTTTGTCAAACACATGCGTAGGAAAATGCATGAGAAATTATAAGGAGATAAAATGACAGGAGACTTTCACTCCTTTTCCAAATAATGAAAACGTAATGGGGCATATGATTGGGGGGGGGGGGGGGGGGGGGGAAAAGAA